>RYYW01000541.1:0-35542 GCA_013621005.1 Aeschynomene evenia | reverse complement strand
ACCCTCAAGGTCATGGATCACATATTACAGATAATCACATTGTATTTCATTACTAGCTCAAGGGCGCTACAAATCTACCCCCTAAAAAGAAATTTCGTCCCGAAATTTCATAACGTACCTTCAAAAAGATGGGGGTACAGCGCTCGCATCTCAGACTCGAGCTCCCATGAATGATCTCCTAGAGACCCGTCTCCCCAAAGCACTTTAACCAGAGGAATGTCGCTTCGGCGCGTCTGCTTTAACTTGCGATCAACTCTTGGTCGCAGGGAGTTCTAGTGTCAGGTTGTCCTTCAACTGAATGTTTTCCGGCTCTAACACATGCTCAGGCGAAGCCTGATACTTGCGTAGTTGAGAGACGTGAAACACGTCATGAAGGTTTGCCAGGTTAGGTGGAAGGGCTATCTGGTAAGCTGAAGGTCCTACCCGCTTTAAGATTTGAAAAGGCCCAATATATCTAGGGTTCAACTTCCGGGTTCTCAAGGTTCGTCCTATCCCCGTTGTAGGTACGGCCCGCAAAAACACGTGGTCGCCCTCTTGGAATTCTAGCTCACGTCGCCTCTTGTCCGCATAACTCTTCTGCCGATCCTGGGCAGCCTTTATTCTTTCCTTAACCATTTGATCTTCTCGGTGGTCTGTTGCACTAGATCCGGCCCTAAAGACTGATCTTCCCTTGACTCGTTCCAGCAAAGCGGAGACTGGCACTTCCGACCATAAAGGGCTTCATACGCCGCCATGCTAATACTAGCATGGTAACTATTATTGTAGGCAAACTCGACCAACGGTAGGTGAGCATCCCAACTCCCTGGCATCTCCAGAACCACTGCTCTTAACATGTCCTCAAGCGTTTGTATCGTCCGCTCAGTTTGGTCGTCGGTCTGGGGGTGGTACGCCGTACTTAGGCTAAACTTAGTACCAAAAGCATGCTGCAAAGCTCCCCAAAATCTAGATGTGAATCTCGTGTCCCTGTCTGAAACGATTGAAGAGGGTACTCCGTGCAAGCGAATGATCCAATCAATGTACATCTGAGCTAATTTCTCCAGTGGATAGTTCATCCTCACCGGTAGGAAGTGTGCTGACTTAGTCAACCGGTCTACAATCACCCAAATAGAATCAATTTTCCGTTGTGTTAGTGGCAATCCTGTCACGAAATCCATCGTGATGTGCTCCCACTTCCATTCTGGAATAGGGAGGGGATTTAAAGTCCCTGCTGGCTTCTAATGTTCGGCCTTGATCCTCTGGCAAACGAGGCATTTCCCGATGAATTGGGCTACGTCCTTCTTCAACCCGGGCCACCAAAACCGTTCCCGGAGGTCATTATACATCTTTTTCATTCCGGGATGTATGGTGAACTGACTTTGATGTGCTTCACGAAGTATGTCCTCCCGTAACCCTTGTCCTCTTGGCACGCAAACTCGCCCATCAAATCTCCATAACCCATCAGCTCCTTGCACAATCCCTTTCATCTTACCTTGTCGGGTCGCTCCAAGTATCTCCTAAAACTCTCTATCCGCCTGCTCTTGCAGAGCTTCCTCAATTCGTCGCTTGAAATCGCTCGAAATGACCAAGTGATGGAACTTAATACTCTTCGGTGTCAAGTCCATGTTGAGATTCATGTCTTCTAGCTGTTGTACCAACTCGAACTCCTTTATCATCATCCACGCCGCATGCAAGGTCTTCCGGCTCAACGCATCAACTACCACGTTAGCTTTTCTGGGGTGGTAGTTAAGCGTGAAGTCGAAGTCTTTAAGGAACTCCATCCAGCGACGTTGCCTCATGTTGAGCTCCTTTTGATCGAACAGGTACTTAAGGCTTTTGTGATCTGAAAATACTTCAAACTTGGTTCCGAAAAGGTGGTGTCTCCACATCTTCAGTGCCGAAACAACCATTGCTAATTCCAAGTCGTGCGTCGGATAATTCATCTCGTGCGGTCGGAGTTGTAGCGATCCGTAGGCTACCGGCCTACCTCGTTGCATCAAAACGAAACCTAACCCTCTTCCTGAAGCATCACTTCAAGTGGTTGTTCGGGATCCGGAAGCGTCAATACCGGGGATGAGGTCAACCTCTTCTTCAATTCTTGAAAACTTTGCTCGCAGGCTTCATTCCACACGAACGGGGCATTCTTCTTGGTAAGCTTTGTCATTGGGGCCGAAATCTGAGAAAACCCCTGAATAAATCTCCGGTAATACCCCGCGAGCCCTAAGAAACTCCGGATCTCAGTTGCCATAGTTGGTCGCTCCCATCCTATCACAGCTCTAACCTTTGCTGGGTCCACTGCTATGCCTTCTTGAGAGACCACATGTCCCAAGAATTGAACCTCTCTAAGCCAAAACTCGCACTTAGAGAGTTTGGCGTATAATCTCCGGTCGGCCAAATTGCCCAAAGCCGTCCTCAAGTGCTCGACGTGCTCTTCTACCGTTTTTGAGTAGATCAAGATATCGTCGATGAAGACCACTACAAAACGATCTAAGTATTCCCGGAATACTCGGTTCATGTAATCCATAAAGACTGCAGGCGCATTGGTGAGTCCAAAAGACATCACGGTGAACTCAAAATGACCATACCTCGATCTAAACGCCGTTTTTGGGATGTCGGCTTCCCGAACTCGGATCTGGTGATATCCGGACCGTAAATCTATCTTCGAAAACACGGTCGCACCTCGCAATTGATCCATGAGGTCGTCTATCCCCGGCAAAGGATACTTGTTCTTGATAGTGACCTTGTTCAACTGCCGGTAGTCTATACACAACCGCATCGATCCATCCTTTTTCTTCACGAACAATACCGGTGCTCCCTACGGTGATGCGCTTAGTCGTATGAACCGTTTCTCCAGCAATTCCTCCAATTGTGCCTTTAGTTCTTTAAGCTCGGTCGGGGCCATCCGATACGGGGCAGTAGAGATCGATCCCACTCCGGGGACTAAGTCGATCGAGAACTCCACTTCACGTTCCGGCGGAAACTCCAGTATCTCTTCGGGAAATACCTCCGGAAAGTCGCAAACCACTCGGATATCCTCGATTCTCTGTTCTTTACCAACCGTAGCTGAGGCGAACGTGGCGAATTCCTGGGTATCCACTCTACAACTGAACAGGGATGATTGGGAACTAGAGGGAGTTCCTATGTTATCTACTCTACTGAGAACGATCCTCTCTAACTCATCAAGGAAAAGGACAAGGTTTCTACCACACACCAACATAACCCGGTTCAATCTCAACCAATCCATTCCCAAAATAATATCTAGCCCAGACAGGGGAATGCTAATCAGGTCAGCCTTAAAGGTTCTTCCTAGTAACTCAAAAACACACCCAAAAATGCATGAGGAGGTACTAACATGTAATGATGTTGGGGTTGATACATGCAAAGTGTATAGGAGGGTGGTAATTGGCAAACCTAGTCTCTCAACGCATGCATGAGCTATAAAAGAGTGGGTCGCGCCCGAGTCAAACAAAACAGATAAGACAGTTCCGGACAACCTACACTCACCTTAGAACAGCTCCCCCGACTCCCTCGCCTGGACGGCGGTCACAGCATATACTTTGGCTTGTCGTTGCGGCTGTTGATCTCCGCCTCTGGGGCATGACCTTGCAAGGTGCCCCCTCTGTCCACAAGAAAAGCATGTGGGGCAGTCTCCCTGGTGCCTTATCCCACACCTTCCGCAAGGAGGATACCACGCAAACGGAGCTGGCTGTCGCGCTGCTGGCTCAGTGGGAGGGATTTGAGGAGGTTGCCTAGCCGCGTTAGGTCGTGGTGGAGGTGGCGGTCTCCTTTGTTGTTGTTGGGGCCTCTGTTGCTGTTGTTGGTGCTGCTGAGGTTGCTGGGGGCGGTACTGGGGCTGCCTCGGCGGCATCGGTGCTCCAAACCTCTCCTGGCGGCGGTGAAACCGAGGGGGATGTCGCGGAGGGTGCCCTCCGTAACGTGCTGGGGCTTGAGCCCTCGGGGTTTGGCTCGGCCCGGCTTCCTCTGACCTCTTCCTCTTTCCTGCCTCCCTATCTGCGGCTTCCCTCCTCTGGGAGCTCTGTTCCTGTGCTATACATGTGCTTACAAGAGCGGCGTAGTTCCAGAGGTTATGAGTGATGACTCTTTCATTGAGATCGGGCCTTAAACCCCGCTCGTATCTCCTGCACTTCCACTCTTCGTCTGGGTTGAGCTTGTAAGTGGTGGAGTATCTGCACAGCCTAACAAACTCGGCGGTGTACTCCAGGATGCTCATGCCTCCTTGAACAAGTTGAAGAAATTCCTCGTCCTTAGCTTCGCGGACCAGCTTCTGGAAGTATTTCTCGAAGAAAGCAACTTTGAATCCTTCCCAGTTGATGGCATCTTTCGTCGGTTGCACGACCGGTTTCATAGTATCCCACCATGACTCTGCGTGACTCTTGAGCTCCCGAGTCGCGAACTTTATCTTCTGAGCCTCGGTGAGAGGGATGTCTTCGAAGATGCGTTCGATCCCCCGGATCCAACCATCCGCGAGATCGGGGTTCAGCTCCCCTCTGAAGGTAGGTGGGTTCCTCTGCCTGAATTCCATGTACCTGCGGGACTCCTCGCTTACTGGAGGATGTTGCACGCGTCCTGCCTCCATAGCCTGCGCCATCCTAACTGACGCCTCGGCTTGGGCTCTAATGGCTTCAGCGACATCTCGGAGGTCGCGATTTTGAGCAGCATCCCGAGCTCGTCGTGGTGGCATCACGTTCTATCAATTCATGCACAGTTAACGAGTTGATCAGGCTCATTCTCAATGCAGAGCATTGGAGATGTGATGGCACACACGACAGATACATATACCAGAAGAAAACCAATGACATAGAACAAAAAAGATCGCGGAAGGAATAGCGAGCTCAGTCCTCAGGCTCAATTGGACCGAACTTCTCTGATACCAAAAATGTAACATCCCAATTTATTAACTATGCCATGGACATAATTAACAATTTGCAATGTTACATGACACCCAAAAACCCCATTTTTTTTTTTGAAACGTATACGTAAAATATATTTTCGCAAACCCCTGTGTACAATAAATCGATATCGAGACTCGAAGCCATGACCAATCAGATTAGTAGCACGAATAGATAACCTGGATAAGCGTCTAGAATACCAGTAGGAAATGCCAAGATATAAATAAGGCCCATACAACAAATGGCCATAATATTAATATATAACATATGCTTCAGAGCGAAATGTAGCAGAGTTCAAATGTATCAAGATCCTGTTTAATACATGCCGAAATATAAATATGGGGAGCTGACATGATAAAAAGGTAAGTCCAAAAATCCTGGTCCGAACATACAAAAGGACGCAGGTAAAACTGTAGTTCGTTAGATACATGAACATGTCAAAGAGTCAATCCCACGCAGGGGTACAAAAAGGCTCCACAATGTAACTTATACACAGAAAAGATAAAGGTGTCAATAGTCAGCTACACATTGGTCAGGTTGGTCACGATCCGCGCCTCACCTACTGGCGCCCCAGGTATCCTCGCTCATAGCTGAACCTGTGGCAGAAGAAGACGCCTCAGACTTTACCATGATGTAGTCGACGTCCGTCCAGAAGTCAGCCGAATCCTCACTCGAGTAGCCCTCGTCCTCCACTGGGTCCGACTCTGTAGACTCCGAGGCCGGAGAAGGTGGCGGAGGTGGCGGCGGAGAAGCAGATGTCTGAGCCGGGGCGGGAGCTGGGGCTGGAGCTGGGACAGGTACAGGACTAGGAACGGGAGCAGGGTACCTCGCCAGAAGCTCTGGGATGAAGAAGCGGTGTACCCCTAAGATGGTCGACACAACGGTCACCGCACCGGTAGCCGGCGTGTAGCTGGACCAAGCAAAATCATACGCCTCGTGGCGCGGCGGGGGCGGCAGTGGCTGGTCCATCTAGAATCGAAGAATCAACAAAGAGAGCGTAAGACGAAGTCGTCTTAGTGAGTCACACTGAGCACGGGTGCCTATGTGCTCGATTACATCGATTCCAGCCAGTCAAAGTAATACTCAAGTAAAAACAACATTTCTCTTCTCAAAACGGCGAGTCCTTACTTTGACCGGGACAAAACATCTTAATGGCCCGTTTCTAAGGGAACCTTAGGTTTCATACTATGTTCTCGTAGGTCCATCGCAATATATATAACGCGCTCGCCCAAAAATCACAATACGACCAAACTTTCCCTAATCATGCATGCCTCTTATCACAACGAATTCGTTTACTACCAGAGTTTCTTAGCAAACCACAACATTCTCTCAATCGCATTACAAAGCACTTAATTAATCAACCACCGTTTGAACTACCGGGTTACACTCAACTCCTAAGCAGTTCTCGAGAGCTCGGAGCCTCACCATACTACACCCAACCCCTAGGTTCTTGGCTATCCAGAGCTCGCAGCCTCACCATACTACACCCAACCCCTAGGTTCTTGTCCTCACGGGAATACCATAATTCACCCGACCCCTAGGTATCCGGAGGATTCTTCCGGTCGTACCATAATACACCCATCTCCTAGGTAGCCGGGATTCTATCCGTAGTACCATAATACACCGATCCCCTAGGTATACGGTAGATTACCACTTTAATAAGCACAATCAACTTCTCTTCATAATTATCACAACACTTCTATCATTATGCATTCTTAACATTGGCATATCTTTCATGAGTATGAGCTAAATCACTTTAAATTTCAATTTAAAGGAAAGCACTTCTTCGTAGTAACATAACATGCTTTAATAACATCACTTTAAATCACGTACTAAGTTAAACCCCCCACAATTTGATCAATTATGTGTATAGGTGGTTCTGAAATTTGGATTTTCGTGGTCGTTAGTGATCTAGCCCCTCCCAACTCAATTTTCTCAAACAATTGCGATTGCACCAAGGCTTTGTTCATTCTTTACATAATGGTTCAATTCACAGAGACATCAATTCACAAAGCTACGAGGGAGTTTCAATGTCCCAATTTAAGTTCTATCATAGTAAAACACACTACATAACTGAATCCATTTACAATATAGCAATTTAGGCACCTAGCATGTTAACACATCACACGAACGATCCATATCAGAAATTTACATTTCATTTACTGCAGATGACAGCAGGGGCTCGCTGGAGCGCCATGTGAGCGCTCGAACCCACGCTGGGGCGCCTGCAGCGCGCCAGGGCGCGCGGTTCTGCGACAGATATGCAGAAGCAGAGACAGCAGTGTCTCCAGCTCCCTCTACTCATTCCAAACCTCACCCTTTTTCATCCAAAACATCAGAAACGCCCAAAAAGGGCCATTCACACACACATGCAACAACAACAATACCCATACATTCAATTCCAAAACACCAAGAACCATTCATGCATCAACACCATCAATTGGAACCAACATGCAACAAGCTCAAAGACATGCATCAGCCATGGATTCTGAGCTCTATGAAGAACACGAAAATGGAGCTCACAAATCCCACAATTGAGCAGCAAATAACCACATGCAAGTGAAGAATACCATACACCCATGATAGAAATAGGTAACTCACCTCAAGGGGAAGGAAAATCAAGAGAAATGAGGTTGATGGTGGTGTCTTCCTTGCTCCCAAGAGTCTGGCCGAGCTAGGGTTTGATGGAGGGGAAGAGAGCTCTGGAATTTGTGTGTTTGTGGGAGAAAATGAATTGTGTGTTAAGGGAGGGTGTTGGCCGAGAGTTTTAAGAGCCAATGGGTGGGGGTTGTTTTAATTTTTTGTGTTGTGGTAGTGTCAAATGTCTCTAGGTAGTGAGTGTGAGTATGTGTTTGAGCAAGAAATTACAACTAAGATTTATGGTGAGAGTTCAATAAATTTTTGGAGAGCTCAGGGTCCTAAAAAGTTGCTCCAATTGTGTTTAGGATCTAGCTCAGGCTCGCTCTCAAGTTACTCAAAAACTCACTAAACACTAAATTTTCAAAATAAGAAAATGATATGTGATCGTTATGAAAATTTCCTTAATATTATGAGACTCTCAATGAGTCTAAAATAATTATCTCATATTATTATTAATTTCACATTATATATATATAAATAGGATTTTTCCTGAAAATCGTAAAAATGTGAAGTATAATAATAATAGCCTTAAAATCATAACTTTCCAATATTGGTGAGAATATTTTCCAAATATTTTCCGAACACCAATTTGGGGCTTAAATTTTAAATATTAAGGTCCCAACAAAATTTTTATAACGATCATTGCTCCTCTCAGGGGTTCTCTAACTCATACGATAATAATATTAAGTCTGCCTTACTTCTTAGCAACTTAAATTGTTATTGTAGTAACTTACAGTATATTCACAAAATTTAGTCACATAAAACAAATGCATATATATATATATATATATATATATATATATATATATATATATATGTATATTTTTGCACCCATATACATAAATAAATATATATATATACAACTTATCTTTAATCATAAGACATAAAATATGTACTCTTACATATATGCAATTTATTTGTTCACATGTCACCAAGAAAATATATATTCATATATATATGTATATGCGCCCGTATACATATATATTTATATACACTTCACGTACATATTCTTACCTTAACGCATAATCTTAAATACATATCCATTATTTTTCAAATACGCACATAAATCACCATCACCATATAAGCTCTTCACATACAAATCATTATAATTCAATTCATAATTCATAATTCGATTCACTCAAATGCACATCAATCATCACCGCCACATATAAACCCTCAAGATCATGGATCACATATTACAGATAATCACATTGTATTGCATTACTAGCTCAAGGGCGCTACAATATATGAGATCATCTATGTTTTTATATGACTACGTGTGTGTGATATATGTGATATGATGAGTATATAATGTTTAATATGCATGCTGATATATTAAAGAAGATGTGAAAGGTCATGTGAATAAGAAAATTAGTTTTATCAGTAGCTTTCTGTACAAACGGAATTGGCAAGGGAGGTTGGCACCCTCGGTCCTCAATACCGATTTGTAAAGAGAGTGAATAAAAACCCTCTTCCCCATAGAGATCTAGTAGAAAACTAGATAGGTATGAGCTCATAGCCTAGGGGCCAGGTGTATGCGGAGGTAGAAAGAGAGAGGGTAGTGCCAATGATTTAAGAAAGTTATAACACATGACACATATAATTGTATGCATGATGTTGATTGTGCAACTGTTGTATGAATAATTAAATTTAAACGTGTGACCATATGCATAGTGCTGACTGTGCAACCGTTACCCGCTAATGAACCTATTTTCAGTAACCAATGTTAGTATAATAATTACTCTTTACAATTTTATAGCATACATATAATTACTCAGATGCATATAGGTAAGACACTCCGGAACTATATTATGTTTTTGAAAGCATCATTAAATTGAATTATGCATATCTCACTTATTTCATAATAAACCGGAGTGATCCCCCTATTGAGTCTGTCGAGCTCACCCCAATTCCACCCCCTTTGTTTAGAATCAGGTTGAGCTACAGGTACCTCGTTAAAAGAGAAGATTCAGAGTTTGCATGAGGACTGAAGCTTGGATATGCGAGAAGCTTAGGATTCTACGGCTTTTGTTATATTATGTATTATATGAGACTCGAAGAATTTTGTAAGCGAATTATAAGTGATCGTACAAGCCGAGATTTTTAAATTACGTTCTCTTATGAAAATTGTTGGCCCTATTTTCCGCGTATCCTTAATTTCAAACTTAAACTCTGAAACAAGATGATAATTTCCGGTAATTAACTCTATGTGACTTAAGCTCAAAGAGGTAATTATTGGGGTGTTACATTTTGGTATCAGAGCAGGTCGAATGTAACACCCTCAATTTTTAATTAAATTATAATCAAGAGGAAGTATGATAAATAACATTAATTAAAACTCGAAATGAGCCCTTATGTGATGCGTTAGTATGTGTTTGTGTATGTCTATATAAGTGTATATGTATGTGCATGTGACTGAGTACATGATAAATTGATTTGATGTTCTGTATTCTGAGGAGTACGTATATGAAAAGTTGTCATGCAATGTATGGTGAGAAAAGCCATAAATGTTATGTATGAGTTTTATGCACAATTGAGTCAAGTGTGCTAAGTGTATGAGTATGTGAAATGGAGTAATACATAGTTAAGAAATTAATGTAAGAACACATGAATAGTTGAATGAGATGTACTAGACTGGTATTAATGTATGTAAATTGATTTCATCTATTTTGGGGGAGTAGAAGATCGTAGGATTTCATTTCGGAGGGATTTCGGGGCGAAACAGCATAATTTGTGACTTCTGCACAGGGGCAGCTCGCTGGCGCGCATGAATTGCTCGCTAGCGAGGGGAATCGCGCTAGCGGCCAATGGGATGCGCGCTAGCGGCGAACCCGTAGCAGCAGCCCATTTTCTGCATTTTTGCATTTTGATCCTTGGTCCCTCAACTCTTGATAATTGCATATAGGTCCCTGCCGACACTTCACCCTTCAAAAGCCCTTCCCCCTCAATATTGGTCAGAAAGCTCTCCATCTCTCTCTCATTCTCTCTTAACTTTCTCAAACTCCATACACTCACCCACACTTTGACTCACAAAAACAACCCCAAACCTTCAACAAATCTGAAAACAAATTACATATTCTGAGCCTCCTCATCATCCTCTTCATTTTGAACCGATTAGATTCTCCATACACTCACTTTCACCATCATCCCATTTTCTTAGAGCTTTTGTGGTTGGAACTAGTAAGATTAGGAAAATGGATCTGAGCTTGTTTCGGAGGTCTACAAGAGGTAGGGGTTTAGTTTAAGTTCTATTTACGTGTATATATGTGTTTCATAATGTGAAAATTGTGTTAAAATGCATATTTGGACGATATACATGTTGTTCTGGTCATTCTGTTCTGCTGCAGGGACGACACGGTCGCTAGCGCGCGTGCAGAAACGCGCTAGCGACCAGAAACGCGCTAGCGCGCTCGTGCGCAACACGCGCTAGCGGCCATCATGGCACGCGCTAGCGCGTGAGCCACCGTGGACGGCCGCTAGCCGCTGCCGGTTACCCGCTTGCGGCCAGTTCGCAGAAAGTGATGATTTTATAATTTTTACAAATTTTGACGTTTTACCCCTGATTTTGATAATATGTTGTTATTCTGAAATAATGTTGGGATTGATTCTGCTAATATGCAATTGTGAGTGTATGATGGAAAATTTTGTGATGAATGAATGATTCTGTGTTTATGAAATTGTGAATAGAAGAGGATGAGCTTTATGTTGATTATGTGAATGTGTTGTCATTAAATTGGATGTTGATGAGTTGATCGATATGCTGATTTTAATAAATAGAATGATATGTGACGATGAAACTTGATGTTATGTGATTTGATGATGTTACGACTATGTCGGGGTATGTAGGGAGGTGAGATAAGCTTCTCAAACCATGGCGAGGCGAGGAAAGCATCCATGGCCACAGATGAGAAGAATTTCTAGCGAGATAAGCTAGATCAGAAGTTTACTAGCGAGATAAGCTAGAAGCAAGTGATGCTAGGGAGCGAAGCTAGCTAAGTACTGGCGAGTAAAGCTAGTCGAGTCATGAGTGTTTGATTTAATTATTTAAAGACAGCTTATGTATGATATATGAAATGTTTAGAAGCACTTAGTACATTACACAATGAGACTTATATGCATGCATGATTTAAAAGAATTAAGCAAGACGCACGTAGGTTAAGGTCGCTTCAGGATAAATCTGTTTTCAACTAATGACTGAACAGAACAATTGATATGTTAGACCTATTTTCATAATAAACCTGAAGTGGTCGCCTCTACTGAGTTAACTCCCCAGTTACTCACCCCTTCCATTTCCCATTTCCATAGAGGAACCAGAGGATCAGGATGCTGGAGTCCCTGGAGGACCCAATGGAGAGCTTTAGGAGTGCTTAGTAGTTTTATCTCTTGTTGTATCTGGACCGATTTATATTTGCTGCTTGTGTTGAATGTTCTGAGTCCGGACCCATGTAGCCGGCTGTGCGCATACTTTATCATTATGGATATGTACCTATGATACTACTTATGTCTTGTATGTGATGTACGTGGGATTCATGTTATGTAATAATCCTTCATATAATGAATTTACGACGCTAAGCCCTTACTGGTGTATGATGTACTTTCAAAACAAATTCTAGCGTATGTTCAAGTGTAATATTTTAAAGCAGGTCATGTCAAGCTATGAAATCAAGAAATGATACCGTGATAATTGATCTAAAATGACTTAAGCATTTTGGAGTAATTATTAGGGTGTTACATTTTGGTATCAGAGCGGGTCCTTCCTTATAGGGCTTGAGGAATGGACTTTCTATGCTTTCGAAGCGTAATGCGATAGTAATATTCCTACTTAGTATGGTAGGAACTGTTGGGATATGATGAATATGTGCATATAACATCAATATTGAGACTGATCACCTTAATATTATTGTTGTATGTGCGTAGGAATCAATGGCACCAACCACAAGGAATCACAACGGCAGTGGCAACTCGGACAACAGGGACGAAGCCATGGACAGGATGTCACGTGCCATGGAACTTATAGCGGAAATGATGCAGCGACAACCACAACAACGACCACCGCACGGGACTCACAACAATGAGGACCCCGAAGCTGGAGGGTATCAGGGGGCCCAGTTCTCAGAATTTCTGAAGGCAAGTCCGCCAATCTTTGAGGGGACCCTGGAACCTCGTGTAGCCGACAGGTGGGTCTGAGACATGGAGAGGGCCTTTACGGTAGCTCCATGTACGGAGACGCAGAAGGTACTATATGCTACATACATGCTCAGGGGGGATGCAAAAGCTTGGTGGGAGGATGCCAAGCGTATGTTCCAGGAAATGGGAGTACAGGCAACGTGGCAAGCATTCAGAGTGCAGTTTCTCCGCAAGTACATTCCAGAGTCAGTCAGGAGCGCTATGGACATGGAGTTCCTCGACCTCAAACAAGGCAACATGACAGTCTCAGAATATACCGCTAGGTTCGATGAGCTTATCAAGTATTGTAGGATTTATCAGGGGCATCCAGATGAGGGTTGGAAATGTGCCCGTTATGTCAATGGTTTACGACCTCGTCTTAAGGATGCTATGGCAAGCCAAGAGATCCAAGATTATTCTATCCTTGTCAACAAGTGCGGCATCAAGGAGGAGACCCTCAAGGAAGTAATGGTATCAGAAACAAGCAGTAAAGTAAAGGAAAGGCTTTGGCACCCCAAGGTGCAATTTTTAAACCCCAGCATCAGCGGAGGCAGTTTCAACTCCAAAGGAACTTCCAGCAAGGTAAGGGAAAGCAATCTATGGGACCACAATGCAACAAGTGTGGCAAGTATCACGACGATCGTCCATGTCTTCAGGGGTCAGAATGTATGCTACCAGTGTGGCAAACCCGGCCACTACATGAAGGACTGCAAGGTGCAGAACCCTCAGCCGATCGCTGCAGCCAGGCCCCAACGCCAAGGACGAGTGTTTACCGTCTGAGCTGAGGATGCGGAACGTTCAGTCGATCTCATAAAGGGTAAGTGTGAGGTAGATGGTAGAACCTTAGTTGTACTATACGATTCCGGTGCTACTCATTCTTTTATATCACTTGACCATGCTAGAAGTATAGGTTTGTCAATCTCTGAGTTAACCTATGATTTGTTTGTCTCCACACCCACCGCCGCACCTATTAAGACGTGCCTAGTTTGCATGAGATGTCGTTTTTGTATAGGAAGTAGGTCTTTTGTCTCTAATCTTATTTGTTTGCCAATCTCTGGTCTTGGTGTCATTCTTGGCATGGATTGGTTGTCCGCCAATCATGTTTTGCTTGATTGTTTTGCAAAATCAGTCATATTTCCTTTCGATTCTGTTCCAGATGTTAAAGCTGTGCATTTATTTGTAAATTCTATAGAGTTAAACTGTTGTGGGGTTATGAGCAAAGGTTTTGTACTTCTCGCCGCTAGTGAACTGGAAGGAAACCAAGCCTTGAGTGAGATCCCTGTAATAAGAGATTACCCAGAAGTGTTTCCCGAGGATATTCCCGAGTTTCCACTATCTAGGGAAGTAGAGTTTTCCATAGAGCTGTTACCCAGGACAGGACCTATCTCTAGAGCACCCTATAGGATGTCGCCCCTAGAGCTAACCGAGCTGAAGACACAGCTAGAGGAGTTGTTAGCCAAGAAGTTTGTGAGACCTAGTGCATCACCATGGGGAGCCCCAGTTTTGTTTGTAAGGAAGAAAGATGGGAGCATGAGCTTGTGCGTGGATTATAGGCAGTTGAACAAGGTGACAGTGAAGAATAAGTATCCCCTCCCTATGATCGATGATCTGATGGACCAATTGAGAGGAGCCCAGGTGTTTTCTAAGATTGACCTTCGATCAGGTTACCACCAAATACGAGTAAAGGAAGAGGACTTTCCGAAAACGGCTTTCAGGACCCGTTATGGTCATTATGAGTTCACAGTCATGTCTTTTGGGTTGACTAATGCTCCTGCGGTGTTCATGGATTACATGAACAGGATCTTCAGGCCCTACCTGGACAAGTTTGTTGTCGTCTTCATTGATGATATCCTTGTTTATTCCAAAACCTCGGAGGAGCATGAGAGCCACTTAAGAATAGTCCTCGAGATCTTAAAGGAAAAGAAGTTGTATGCGAAGCTTTCCAAGTGCGAGTTCTGGATGAAGGAAGTGAAGTTTTTGGGGCATGTCGTATCTGGAGGAGGTATCGCTGTAGATCCTAGTAAGATAGAAGCCGTGATGAGTTGGGAGCGACCTACTACGGTAACAGAAGTTCGGAGTTTCCTCGGTTTGACAGGGTATTACCGTAGGTTCATTGCGAACTTCTCCCGGATTGCGTTACCTTTGACCAAGCTCACTAGGAAGAACACACCCTTTGTTTGGACGAACGACTGTGAGAAGAGCTTTTTGGAGTTGAGAAGCAAGTTAACCTCAACTCCTGTGCTCACATTACCCGATCTGAATGAATATTTGGAGGTTTATTGTGATGCTTCAGGAAAGGGGTTAGGTTGTGTGCTGATGCAACACCGCAACGTGGTGGCTTATGCTTCGCGGCAGTTAAAGCCCCATGAGGTTAACTACCCGACCCATGACTTGGAGCTCGCAACGGTGGTGTTTGCACTGAAGATGTGGAGGCACTATCTGTATGGGGTGAGGTTTGAGGTGTTCTTGGACCATAAGAGCTTAAGGTACTTGTTTGACCAGAAGGAACTTAACATGAGACAGAGGAGATGGATGGAGTTTTTGAAGGACTATGGTTTTGGATTGAACTACCATCCTGGGAAAGCGAACGTGGTAGCGGATGCCTTAAGCCGAAGGGCAGTGAGTGTGGCCCGGATGATGATGGAGGAGAACAAGTTGGTAGAGGAGTTTAGGAATATCAACCTTGGAGTAACCTTTGCCCCAACCAATATTAGAGTAAGTCAGCTTTTGGTGTCGAGTGATTTCAAGAGAGAGATCGCTCAAGCTCAAAAGGAGGACGAGGAGTTCGGAAGACTTATGAAAACCATCAACGAGGGACGAGTGCAAGGATTCAGGTTGGACGCAGATGGTTTGTGGAGATGTGAGGTTAGGATCTGTGTACCAGCGTATGGTGACCTTCGGAAGGACATTCTAAGGGAGGCTCATAAGAGCCATTTCACCATTCACCCAGGAGCCGACAAGATGTACCAAGATTTGAAGGGGATGTTCTGGTGGCCAAGGATGAAACAAGATGTAGCTGAATGGGTGAGCAAGTGTTTGGTGTGTCAGAAAGTGAAAATAGAGCACAAGAGGCCGCCGGGGTTAATGCAGCCCCTTGCTATCCCATAATGGAAATGGGATGATATCTCCATGGATTTTGTGAGCCGGTTGCCAAGGACTCAATCCGGGAACGATGCAGTATGGGTGATTGTCGACCGGTTGACAAAATCGGTTCACTTCCTTGCCATTAGAATGACCTATTCCCTGGATAGGTTGGCTGAGTTGTACATTAAGGAGGTTGTGAGGAGGATCAGGGAGAGAATGCTCGCGGCACAAAGCCGTCAGAAGAGTTATGCGGACCAGAGGCGAAGGCCCTTAGAGTTCCAGGCGGGAGAACATGTGTTTTTGCGGGTTACCCCCACGACAGGTATAGGAAGAGTCATGAAAATCAAAAAGTTAAGTCCTAGGTATCTCGGTCCATTTCAGATTCTGAGTCGTGTCGAGCCAGTCGCGTACCGAGTGGCCCTACCCCCGAGTCTTTCCAACCTCCACAATGTCTTCCATGTCTCACAGTTGAGAAAGTATAACTCCGACCCCAGTCATGTCTTAGAGCCGGAACAAGTACAACTAAGGGATGATTTGACCTTTAGGTTACCCCCTATGAGAATCGTTGATCGAGCCATTAAAAAGTTAAGAAGCAAAGAGGTGCCCTTGGTGAAGGTGGCCTGGGGTAGTGATTTGCTAGAGGATTTCACATGGGAACTAGAGGAAGAGATGAGACGTTAACATCCTGAGTTATTTACAGGTATATAAATTTCGAGGACGAAATTTTATTTAGGGGGGAGAATTGTAACACCCTCAGTTTTTAATTAAATTATAATCAAGAGGAAGTATGATAAATAGCATTAATTAAAACTCGAAATGAGCCCTTATGTGATGCGTTAGTATGTGTTTGTGTATGTCTATATAAGTGTATATGTATGTGCATGTGACTGAGTATGTAACACCCGTGATTCGGGATTTTCCTGTTTTGTGTATTCTCAGTCGCCGGTGCAGATTTTGGTGCCCGGAGCTTAGAACTATATATATGTATATTAGATATATATGGTGATTGATATTTAAAGTTGAAAAGAATATGGTGATGCTTGAGATATATATATATATATATATATATATATATATATATATATATATATATTTTATGGAACCAAAGTGAGTGGTGTGTGTGTTTGGACTTAATTTAATTTCCGTGCTCAGGGAAGAGACCGGTGTTTAATTTATTTATATATATATATCGCAGTAGTGATGTGTATATATATATATATATATATATATATATATATAATCATGCTTGATATATAAAGATGCTTATGTGAGAATAAATAAATATTTGCATATATGTGTAAGGGAACATATTTTATGTCTCATGATTAAAATAAGTTGTATATATATATATTTACTTATGTATATGGGTTCATAAATATATATATATATATATATATATATGCATTTATTTTATGTGACAAAATTTTGTGAATATACTATAAGTTACTATAATAATAATTTAAGTTGCTGAGAAGCAAGGCAGACTTAATATTATTATTGTATGAGTTAGAGAACCCCTGAGAGGAGTAATGATCGTTATAAAAATTTTGTTGGGACCTTAATATTTAAAAATTTAAACCCCAGATTGGTGTTCGGAAAATATTTGGAAAACATTCTCACCAATATTGGAAAGTTATGATTTTAAGGCTATTATTATTGAATTTCACATTTTTACGATTTTTAGGAAGAAAATCCTATTTATATATATAATGTGAAATTAATAATTATATGAGATAATTATTTTAGACTCATTGAGAGTCTCATAATATTAAGGAAATTTTCATAACGATCATATATCATATTCTTATTTTAAAAATTTAGTGTTTAGTGAGTTTTTGAGTAACCTGAGAGCGAGCCTGAGCTAGATCCTAAACACCACCGGAGCAACTTTTTAGGACCCTGAGCTCTCCAAAATTTATTATACTCTCACCATAAATTTTAGTTGTATTTCCTTACTCAAAATCATACTCAAACACATACTCATACTCATTACCTAGAGACATTTAACACTACAACAACTCAAAAAAATTAAAAAAACACCCCCTAGCTTGCTTAAAGCCTCGGCCAGAACCCCCCTCCCCTTCATCACATTTCATTTCTCTCATTTCACAAACTCAGAAGCCTTCTCTCCTCCCTCCAAACCCCATTTTCGTCCAGCCTTGGAGCTCTAGAGAAAAGCCACCACCACCTCTTATTCTTGCAATTTCTCAAGACAATCTTGGTGAGTTACTCATACTACCTCTTGGTGCATTATTTTTCCTTCTTGCATGTGACTTTTGTTGCTGTTAAATCTTAGATTCTGAGCCCTAATTTTCTCGGTTATGCTGAGCTTCCAGAACCATGGCTGGTGGAGGTGTGGTGAGCTTGATGTTGCATGTGTGGGCTTGCATGTGTGTGTATGTGATTGATTTGCTATGTGCCCTTTTGAGAATCTGATTTTGGTAGATGTTGCATGTGTGTGTGGGTGGATGGTTTTGTGTTCCTGATGTGTAAAATGGAAAGGGGTTGAGGTTGGAGATGAAGAGAGGGAGCTGGAGACACTGCTGTCTCTGCTTCTACATGTCTGTCGCAGAACCGCGCGCTCTAGCGCGCAGCGAGCGCCCCAACGCGGGTTCGAGCGCTCGAGCGCTCATATTGCATACGAGTTAAATACGATAAAATAGACTAAGAACCTAGGGAAGGAAGTTGAGAAGCAATCATGAGATATTTTAGGTATTTATGGTTATGTATAAGTTTATATAGGTGTAAAAAGGGTGACTAGGGTGTTAGAAATGGTTTAGAGAGTGTTAGGTGCATTTTGGAGTTTTATATGCTTGAAATTGCTGCTGCTGTCATGTATCAGCAGATGCTCGCTAGCGGCCAGTTCTTGTCGCTAGCGGGTGAGGCGGCAGAAGTTAGTCGCTAGCGGCCGTGATAGGGCGCTAGCGGGTAATGCGGTGTGATCGGTCGCTAGCGGTCGCACGATGCTCGCTAGCGACCAGCATCGTGACAGAACAGGATTTCTGCCATTTTGCATTTTAGACCAAACCCTCCATCTTTTTAATATTGCTCAGATGCCCCTCTGTCCAGAACCACCTTATAACTCCAAAAGGGACTTCTGAAACCATGAGAAACCTTTCTTCACCTTCAAGGACACCCAAACTCTCTCAAACTCCCTAAGCTCACAAACACTTAAACCTCACCGCTATATCACCAAAACTCATCAAATCAAAGAACAAACTTCATAATCAGATTCCTCTCATCATTTCCTTCAACTCTAACCGAACAAAGGTCATCAGAAACAATAGGTTTCTCATCACCATCATCAAAGAAGCATAGGTAGAGTTTTAAGCAAGGAGTTCAAGAAAAGAAAGTGATTTCTAGCTTGGATAGAGAGAAACTACAAGAGGTAGGAGTTTAGATTTATGTTAAGTTATGTATTAATGTGTTTTCATGCATCAGATTCGAGTACATGTCTTTCTTTGCATGAAATGGTTGTTGTTTCGAAAACTGATATGAGTGCAGAGTCGAGCTGCTCGCTAGCGGCTACAACACAGCCGCCAGCGAGTGCACACGTGCTAGCGGCCATATTACAGGCGCTAGCGAGTGTAGAGAACCGACCTGGGCGCTAGCGGCCGCAGAGGACGCGCTAGCGACCAGATCGCAGAGTTTCCTACAGAGTTGTGTTTTCTGATATTTTTGATATTTTAAAGATATTAAGCTCATATATGTTTTTAAATGAAATATCATGATAAATATGTATATATATATATATATCAGAAATGAATATTGTTTGTTGGAAATGGAGGAATTTAAAGAAAAGATGATATTTGAGATCATCTATGTTTTTATATGACTACGTGTGTGTGATATATGTGATATGATGAGTATATAATGTTTAATATGCATGCTGATATATTAAAGAAGCTGTGAAAGGTCATGTGAATCAGAAAATGAGTTTTATCAGTAGCTTTCTGTACAAACGGAATTGGCAAGGGAGGTTGGCACCCTCGGTCCCCAATACCGATTTGTAAAGAAAGTGAATAAAAACCCTCGTCCCCATAGAGATCTAGTAGAAAACTAGATAGGTATGAGCTCATAGCCTGGGGGCCAGGTGTATGCGGAGGTAGAAAGAGAGAGGGTAATGCTAATGATTTAAGAAAGTTATAACACATGACACATATAACTGTATGCATGATGTTGATTTGCAACTGTTGTATGAATAATTAAATTTAAACGTGTGACCGTATGCATAGTGCTGACTGTGCAACCATTACCCGCTAACGAACCTATTTTCAGTAACGAATGTTAGTATAATAATTACTCTTTACAGTTTTATAGCATACATATAATTACTCAGATGCATATAGGTAAGACACTCTGGAACTATATTATGTTTATGAAAGCATCATTAAATTGAATTATGCATATCTCACTTATTTCATAACAAACCGGAGTGATCTCCCTATTGAGTCCGTGGAGCTCACCCCAATTCCACCCCCTTTGTTTAGAATCCGGTTGAGCTACAGGTACCTCGTTAGAAGAGCAGATTCAGAGTTTACATGAGGACTGAAGCTTGGATATGCGAGAAGCTTAGGATTCTACGGCTTTTGTTATATTATGTATTATATGAGACTCGAAGAATTTTGTAAGGGAATTATAAGTGACTGTACAAGCTTATAGTTCTCTTAGGAATTCTAATATTTAAATATGGTATTATCTATTTTTGATTTTACGTTTATATGTATTTCTTTGTGTACGTAAAACTATATGTATGTATTGGGCCACCTATGTGTATTACGGTATTTTGGTTACAGGTAATTCACGAGTTTCTGGTTTGGTGTATCCGATTATACCTCGTCACGTACAAGCCGAGATTTTTAAATTACGTTCTCTTATGAAAATTGTTGGCCCTATTTTCCGCGTATCCTTAATATTAAACTAAAACTCTGAAACAAGATGATAATTTCCGGTAATTAACTCTATGTGACTTAAGCTCAAAGAGGTAATTATTGGGGTGTTACAATCGGTACCTCTGCAATCCTTGATATAATGGCCTGACTGACAGCAGCGATAACAGACGTCCTGGCTGAAGTGACAAGCCCCAGAGTGAAGCTTGCCACACGTGGCACATCGTAGTTGGGCGGGTAACGCCCGGGGTGCTATTACGGTTGGGCGCTTCTGCTGCTGCTGTGGTCGAGGATGAGACTTTGTCCTTGGTGACTGACCATAAGGCTGAAAACGGGTGCGGGGCTAGCGCCTAGACTGTGAGCTCTGGCCTGGTGGGTTTGCACTTGCTACCACTTCTTCAATCTCGGTGTACTTGATCACTTCCTGCACGCTCTCCAGAGCACTACACACTGCCACCAAATCGGGGAACTCCTGAATCTCCAAGGGAATCACCATGCTTCGTATCTCATGCCTCAACCCACACAAGTACCTGCTGCATCTGGTGGCCTCAACCAAATCACTCGACGAAAAACGGGAGAACTTATTTAACTCGTTGAACCTCTCAGTATACTCCGAGACTGACATTGTACCCTGTTGTAGTGCGAGGAACTCCCTTTCCTTGGCGTGCATGATTGATTCCGGAAGGTACTTCTCGTGAAAGAGGACCTTGAATTGTTCCCAACCAATGGAGGTACCGACAACCTCCAAGACATTGCACACATCTGACCACCAAATTCCAGCTTCACCCACTAGCATAAGGGCAGCATGCGCAACCTTCTGTTCTTCTGGATATGACATATCTGTAGCCACCTCTTCCATCTTGAGGATCTAGTTGATAGTCACACTCGGATCGGGAGACCCGGCGTAAATGAGGGAATTAACCTCATCGGAACCGGACACGTGTAGGTGCTGAGGACCTTCTTCCTGACAATAATGATTAGGCTGCCTATGATGACTCTTGCACTGCATCACGTGCTTCTTGCCATGAGATGTCATTGTTGGAGCGCCTTGGTTGTTCATGGTGGAAGAAACGTTCCTAGTACGTCTGCTAGGTGTCATGTCCCTGTGCACACAAAACAATCAACATCGAGTTGATCAGGCTCCACATCATTGCTAAGTATGCACAGTTACTCTGACAGTCAAGCAAAACGGTCATGCACCTCAACACTAACTAAGACACATAAAAGGCTATATGCATGACATAACTACCGTACATGCAACAAAAGCATAAAAGGTCCATTGCCCCAAGCCCTGTAGGATAGACCTGCTCTGATACCAAAATGTAACCCCCTAGTAATTAGCTCTTAATGCTTAAGTCATCTTAGGCCAATTGTAAGGGACCACGTCCTGATCTCATAGCGTGTTTTCTTTTATTTAAAATATTGTACGCGGAAAATAGGCGGGAGTAAAATTTTCGACATTTGTTTACGATATAAAAGTAAGGGCTTTGCGGAATACATAGTCGGTAAATAATAGCCATACAAAAACACATATACTGAATAGTCTCATCAAATAAATAACTCCCAGCAATCAAAGAACATAAATGGAATAGGTACTAGGCTTTATCCCATAAGCCAAAGACGATGACTTATGAGACTCCACCATAAATACATGCGAATAAATAGTTGCCGGCTAACATAGGTCCGGACTTAAAACAAATAAAATAGATAATTGAAATAAATCCATAACTGAAACGAAAGTCAATGTATATAGGTCTATATGCGGAAGACTGAAAATAAACTAAGGTTGAGCCTGCTCCTCGCTAGCTTCATGGTCCTGCTCTGTCTGCTCCTCTAAAATATGGGGAAAAAACATAGGGTGAGCACTGGGAAGTGACTCAGTAGAGGAAGCCGCCCCGGGTTTAATTATGAAACAAGCCAAATATGAATGTGTTCAATTCAGATATTAGTTCAAAAAGAATCTTATCCCGGAGCGTCTTACCTAAGTGCGTCTTGTCCATTTTAGTTATATAGTTAATATGGCATAAATAAATAACGTCTTTGTGTGGTGTACTAGTGCCCTTAAACATATACAGTGGATAAACATAAAGTAACATAATACAAATAATTCAAACATCTTTATCTTGCATTAATCTTTGGCACTGCCCGCCCTCCTGTACTCCTCCACATCACCGGCCCCTAGGCATGAGCTCATCCTATACTATGGGGAGAGGGGGTAATTCACCTTCCCTTAACAATGAGGTTGTAATGCCGAGGTTGTCATTCCTCTCTTAACAACTCTCATTGTAATGCCGAAGGCTACAATGTTTTACTATAGTTATAATTGTGTCTTTGCGCCCCTTTTGACGTCTTTGCCGTTATTAATGTCTTACCGGATATACATACATATATAATATCAATACCTCACATAACAACATGTAAACATTCATAACAAATCATGCCAACATATATAAATCATGCACAAATCATATATATCACTTATATGGGTTGTAGAACACATTAGGGTGCACAAAAGGGGTCAAAACAGTTAATTTTCGTCAAATCTGCAGCGTTGTAATCGATTACATCGGGAATGTAATCGATTACAGAGACCCTGTAATCGATTACCAGAGTGTCCGGTTTGCTCGTGATTGGAAATTCTCAGCTCGTAATCGATTACGAATGCGAGAAATCAGATTCTAGAGTTTCAAAAACACAATTTTCATATGCCAATGGCTAAAACTTTAAGCTAGAATAGTCCCAATCAATAGAAAACATAGGTACATGAAAACCCATTGATAAAACATGATTAAAAACACTTTTCAATTGATGAAACCCTTTTTCTTTGAAATTAATTTCACAAGGCATAACCCTTTCATGAACCCTAATGGGAAAAACGAACAACAACAATAATCTCATCAAATACACATCACCATGCATGGAATTACAGAGAATAAAGAATGCCTAGAACCCCTACCTCTCGTAGACCTTCTATGTTATGCGTAGAAACACCCATTTCCTTCTCATTTTCTCTCTAGCCCCACAAACGGTACAAAGATGGCTTCTTTAAAAAAACAAACGGTAGAAATGTTCTATTTGGTGAGAGGATCAAGGATATGTGATTTGTTTTGTGATTGGGTGAGAATTGGTATGGATTTGGGGTTGTGGAATGGTTCTGGTTTTTAGTTTTTGAGAGAGAGTGTGTGGAATGGAGGCTCAAGGATTGATGGAGGCTACCAAGAGTGTTTGGAATTAGGTTTTCTAAGTGGAGGCTAGGGTAGGTGTTATATAGAGGTGTTGTGGGGCCCACCCGCTACTAAAAAAATGAAATATTCTAAAACATCCCAAATAATACTACAATGCTCAACTAACTTTCAAATCTTTAAACATAAATTAAAAATACACATATAGGCACACAAAGAAAATAAAATAAATAACATATAACACTTTAATAAGGAGAAATTTATCCACTCTAACCCAATTAAATTCTAGCCAAGGTCAATTACCCTTAATTTCACTTAATTAGAACTTAATAAAAATCGGGGTGTTACAAAAGCAATATAATTATTGTTAACTATTTTACGAGTTATTAGTTAATTTACTTATAAACTGAACTTCTAGACATCCTTGAAATAGTTCTAATATTTATATTAATACTACCAACCTATGTGGGTCCACTTAGTTATATAAGATTATTTTTAAAATATTTTTCTCTAATTACTTATTCTATTTATTAACTAGTTTTAGCATTAGAAACCAAGTAAGAAATTATTTTTGAATTATTTATCAAACCTGGACAGAATACAAAAAGGTCATATTTTATTTAATAAAATAATAAATAAAGTTCATAATTATTTTACTAGACCATTTATTTTAAGAAAAGCATTTTCTAGGTGTATTTTCACAAAATTACGTGTTAGAAAATATCTTTTATTGTCAAATAATTAATAAAATAATTTTAAATCAGTAACCTTATTTTTCTAACATCAAAAACTTATTATTTCAGAATGCTAAACTCCAAAATATTTTTAAAGACATACTATCACAATATTTCTTAGACTATATGTGTAAATAAGCTTTTTCTTGCTATTATTTTTACTAAAATATTTTCCAGAATCTGATCCACCATCTTTATTTTATAAAAACTCTTTATTTCAGTATAATAATATTCCCAAATAATATAAATAATATTTTCTAGTCATAAGGTATTTTTAAGTGATCATTTACTCAAAACTATCTATTTTTAAGCCTTTTTCTTTCCAAATAAACATGAACAATTATAAACAAATTCGAGAACTTAAATAATCAATTTATGGAGGTTGAAAATAAATACCTCAGAACATAAAACTATTAAAATAATTTCTTATAGCATTTTCTTTAATATCTAGCATTATTTTTAACAAACTATACTTTTAAAGCATTTTTCAACCAAATAAAATCAAATAAATTCCAGATCTGAGAAATAAACTTCATTTTTATTTTAGGTGAGTTATTTTTATTTTAGGTGAGTTATTTTAGTGAGTCCTAATTTATTTTTAAGATATCCTATTTTTAGAACCATTTTTACTCCATTAAAAGACATTTTTCTTCATAGTTTACTAATATTTTTAGCTCATTTTTAGTGTGTACCAATACCATTTATTTTTCTTCTTCAAGATCTGATTTTTAGAGCCATATTCCAGAAGCAAATATTATCCTTAATATTTATTTACAAGTCCTTGGGGTTCCATTATTTTATTTTAAGCTCTAACTCTTATTAGAGGTCCTTTTAAGCATTTTAGTTCATGAAACAACATCCACTCTCTTCCATGCCCTCATGGCCGCGGGTTTCACCATCAAAAGGGTCCAAAATATGTATTTCATCCATAGCACCATTTGCATGCATGCATGTGACCATTACAACACCACAAATCAAGCTTTATGTTCAAATAATGCACCAACATCATCAAAACTTATTTTAAACGGTAGATCTCATTTGAAAAACTCAAGAACACTTAGAATAATTTATTTTAGCTCAAATAAAATATTTTCACCGATTATTTTCACTTAAAAGCATTTTTATTCAATAAAAATGAAACTTTTTGAAAGAATGACTCACACAAAGTTAAATCCTAGAGGTGGTAGGTTGATGTAGGAGTTCTTGAAGCTTGTTCCTCTTCCTCCTTGGCCGCGAGTGTCTTCAAGGAAAAAGGGTGTATTTTGTGAGTGTATGGTTGTTTGAAGGGTTGAATATGGTGTTTGGTGGTGTTAGAACTTGTAGTTGAAAAATAAAATGATGTAGGGGTGGAGGTGGTGGTACGGTCGAGCTTGGCTTGGTGTTTGAGGCGTTGAATAGAAAAAATTTATAAGACAAAAACCTAGTGAGATTTTGGCATTACTTTGACATAACCTTGAGGTAGCTCTTGTAAGCTCCAGAACCCTTCTGAGAGAATTAAGCATAATTCTCTTAGAGTCATGAAAGTTTTAATGATAACAAGGTAAGCCATAAGTATAAAATTTTACTTAAGGTTTTGCTAATATGTGCGCTAAGTGTCTCAGAAAGCTATAAATTATTGCAATACCATGAGCATAGACCAAGACAAAACATCAAGTAACCTCGAGATCAATTGATAAAAGCATAGCGCCAAAGATATCAGAAAGAATATCTCAGAAGCGCAGAAGGTGAAAACATGTTTCTGAGGAAAGAACACTGTCGCCTCAGAAGGGCCTCAGAAGACCTCGCGACTAGGAGTTCTCAGAAGGGTCTTCCCTCAGAAGGTTAGCCTCAGAAGTCCGTACAACTCTTAGAAGGTTGGACTCAGAAGCAACCAAGTGTCTGGACTCAAGGAAGTGCAAACAGACTCAGAAAGCTCGCTACAACTAGCCAAGGAAGTGGGAACACGCGCACTGTGCAGTTCTGAAAAGTTCCTCATTTTGCGCTGACTGTAGCAGGGAGCCGTTCTGAAAAGGACACAGCCACATAAGCAAAGTGAAAGCCTCTAATTTCGCGGCTCCTTGATGCCTATATATATGAGTTCAATTCCAGAGCAATGTGACGAAAACTCTTGCGCTAAAATTCTTGATTAAACGTGCCAAAACTCTGTTGAATTGAAAATCATTTTGCGAAAACTTAGAACTTTCTCAGAAAGACAATTTTTACGAAATTGTTCTTCTAACTTTGCAAAATCTTCTAGTTCTTAATTGGTGTAAATTCTTACATTTGTAAGTTAATTCTAGAAGTCTACTAAGTGTAAAACTAGGTTTGTAACTTAGTCTTGGTAGTTGTTTTCGATCAAAACAAACCTTCGAAAAACGCTAAGTCCTTCTTTGTGTGAAGGTAGTTTTAAGTCCTCTAGTGTTTGAGGCAAAGTTCAAAGTCCTTAATTGTTTAAGGCAAGGAAGTCCTCTAGTGTGAGGCAAAGAAATCCACTTCAGGTTGTGAAGTGGTGGAAGTCCTTTACTTGGTAAAGGCAGTGTTGTCTGAGAAGGCACATTAAGAAGAATATCTAAGAACTCTCAACTGAAGGTTGAGGACTGGAGTAGGTTGGTTATAACCGAACCAGTATAAAACTCTTTGTGTTAAGCTTTTCTCTCTTACTCTTTAATTGCATAAAGCTTTGAGAAAAAACTCAACCACGGTTTTAACTAAGAGGTCTTGTGAAAACATTACCAATTAAAATCAGAAAGCGTTTAAAAGATCATAACTCAAAGTCATTTTCTTAAGACTACTCAGATAGGAACTTTCTTAGAAAGACTAAGTTCTCAGAAACTTAACCTTCTCAGAAAGCTATTTCCACTGCAAGCTCTTAAATCCACCTTCTGAGTAAAAACAGCTTTCTAAGTAAAAGTTTTAAAAGGTAATTTTCAAAACTTGCACGATTCAACCCCCCCCCTTCTCGTGCACACATACACTTTCAATTGGCATCAGAGCTCGGTCCTTAACGGGTTGAGCACTTAGCAGTGTCAAGGAAAAAGATCCACGAAAGGAAATATGAATTCACCAGCTGCATTTATATCAGATGGGGCTTCAATAAACAGACCTCCGATGTTTCTTGGAGACAGCTTCGATTACTGGCGTGACAGGATGACGCTGTTCATCAAGCACACCAGTCTGGACTTATGGGATAGGATCGAGAATGGAGACTATCAGCCTCTGCAGACAATTACAGAGGATGCTGTAGTTGCAACAGACGCTGAGCCAGGAGTGGCACCTCCAGCACTCAGAACCTATACAAGACGGGTCCCTAAGGACGAATTGACTCAAGAGATGAAGGAGAAAATACAACTCAACTTCAAAGCCAAGTATATTCTCCTCTGTGCTTTACCCAAAGTAGAATATGACAAAATTGTGTCATGTGATACTGCACAAGAGATTTGGGAAAGACTTCATATGCTGCACGAAGGTAATGACGAAGTCAAGGAAACAAAAATCTCAATGCTCGTACACAAATACGAATCCTTTAGCATGCAGCCTGAGGAAACTATTGACAGCATGTCAATAAGATTTCTCCATATCATCAATCAGCTGAAAGTCTTGGGAAAGATTTATTCAAACGCTGAGATGGTAAGAAAAATCCTCAGAAGCCTTTCTGCAAAATGGCGTCCTAAGGTCACAACAATCCAGGAAGCCAAGGATCTAAACCAGCTAGGTTTGGATGTACTATTTGGTTCGCTCAGAACGCATGAGATCGAACTGGAAGGGTTGCTCGGAGGACCATCCGCTTCCTCCAGACCTCAGAAGGGATTGGCTCTGAACAGTCAAGTCAGAAAGTCTTCCAAAGCTTTCAAAGCTGAAGAAGCTTCTGAGTCTGACAATGATGAAGGCTCAGAATCCGACGAAGACGACATCTCTCTCCTAGTAAAGAAAATGAAGAAAGCCTGGAGAAAGAGACCAAACAAAAGCAAGGAATTCACTCCTAAGAAAGGAAAGTCAAAGTCCTCAGATGCCACATGCTTTGGATGTGGAGAAAAAGGCCACTTCAAAACGGAGTGTCCACAAAACAAAGGGAAGAAGAAATTCATTCCCAGAAAGAAAAAGAAGGCAATGGCTGCAACCTGGAGTGATTCAGAAGACGAAGCTTCTGAAGCAGCAAGTGAGGAAGAAGAAGCCAATGTGTGCTTCATGGCAGGAACTGACTACATTCTGGAAACAGAATCTGAGTCAGAAGAGGTACAAAATTCCCCTCCTCTTTCATACTCATACGATGAGCTTTCAGAACTCTATTATGATCTTCTGAAAGACTCAAACGAGTTAGCTAACAGTTTCAGCGACCTAAAAAAATCTTTTAAAAACACAGAAGCTGAAAATGCAAGACTAACTCAAGAAGTTCAGAACCTAAGGCTTGAAAGAGACGACTTCAAAGGTAGATACCTTGAAAGTCATAACCTGTATCAAGCATTAGAAAGTTTGTCTTCAATCACAGTAGAAAAGGCTGAAAAGGCCATGATCGAACTGCAAAAGACAAATGAACTTCTAACCTCTGACTTAGTTAAGATGGTAAATGGTGAAAAGATGCTAAGTCTTTTGCTTGGGGGTCAAAGACCCTATAAAGACAAAAGCGGTCTTGGATATGAAGAAGTCTTTGAACCACATAATCTTGATCCACTCTTAACTAAATCACCCCGCATGTGCATTGCATGTTTTAAGAGTGGTCATGGTTCTGAAAAATGCCCTATGTTAAAAAAGGGAAAAATCTCTAAGCCTCAGAAGGCTAAGAAGAAAACTCAGAAAGCAAAATCTTCTAAGAAGACTGACCCCTCTCAGAAGGGTAAAACTTCTCAGAAAGCAAGTGCTTCTGAAAAGGGCAAACAAAAGGTCTCTGACTCTCAAAACCATGACCCTTCTAAGAAAAGAAGGCAAAAATCCAAGAAAGCTAACAAGCAAGGACCCAACAAAGAATGGGTACCTAAATCTGTTAACTTTGTGACTGCAGGTGCATCATCAAGCGCTGCTCCACCACCACGATGAGCAGTGGTACCTTGACAGTGGCTGCTCAAGGCACATGACTGGAAGCAAGCACTGGTTCAGAAGTCTCAAGCCCAAGAAAGGCGGAACAGTGCGATTCGGTGATGGCGCTAAGGGGAGAGTCACTGCAATCGGAGATGTTGGTAAGGATTCCTCTCACCAAATCTCAGATGTACTTTTGGTCGATGGCTTAACTCACAATCTATTAAGCATTAGTCAATTTTGTGACAAAGGCTTAAAGGTTGAGTTTTATGCCAAGTATTGTCATGTGATTAATCTCACAAATGACAAGATCGTTCTGGAAGGAAAACGTGTTGGTAACATCTATGTTATCCATCTGGATGATCTAAAGGATCAAAATGTGGAATGCCTTGTCTCTGTCCAAGAAGACAAATGGCTATGGCATAAGAAACTTGGTCATGCCCATATGAGACTTCTTTCTGAACTCTCTCAGAAAGGACTTGTAAAGGGCCTTCCCAGAATTAAGTATCAGAAGGATGCAACCTGCGACTTCTGTGAAAAAGGGAAACAGACCAAGGCTTCCTTTCCCAGTAAAAGTGGTATTTCTACTCAGAAACCACTGGAACTGCTCCACATGGATCTATTCGGACCAACCAGAACAGCTTCCCTTTCTGGAAAACGCTATGGTCTTGTCATAGTGGATGATTACTCCAGATTCACTTGGGTTTTCTTTCTAGCTTCTAAGGAAGAAACTTTTGAGAAGTTCAAGGAATTTGCGAAAAGAGTTTCAACTGAAAAAGATTCGCACATTCATGCCATTAGATCAGATCATGGTGGTGAATTTGAGAATCATGCTTTTGAAAAGCTTTGTGAAAATCTGGGCATAGCTCACGAATTCTCATCTCCCAGAACTCCTCAACAAAATGGAGTAGATGAGAGAAAGAATCGAAGCCTTCAAGAGATGGCAAGAACAATGCTCTTAGAAAGTGGACTTTCAAAAGGTTTCTGGGCTGAAGCAGTAAATACTTCATGCTACATTCAGAATCGAGTCTTTCTAAGACCAATTCTGAAAAAGACACCTTACGAGCTATGGAAGAATAAAATACCAAACATTTCTTATTTCCATATATTTGGTTCTTCTTGTTTTATTCTCAACACAAAGGACAAACTCTCCAAGTTTGATCCTAAGTCCGATGATGGATACTTCCTAGGATACTCCTCAGCCTCTAAAGCTTACAGAGTATATAACAAAAGGAGTAAATGTGTTGAAGAGACAATCCATATTAAGTTCAAAGAACTTAGTAAGGACCTGTCTCAGAAAGGTGCTGACTTAGAAGATGAATTTGAGAAACTCAACATCTCTTCTGAGAAAGCCAAAAGGAAAATTCTTATAGATGATGAGACTGACTTCCAACCCATGGAACAATCATCTTCATCTAAAGAAAAATCTAGTAACATCATCAAAGCTCCAGAACCTAGAGAATCTACTTTTCAAAATACAATGGAACCTAGATTCTCAGAAGGACAAGCTTCTGATGACTCAGAAAGAGAACCTTCTGTGTCTCGTTCTCAGAACCCTACTCCTAAAGGGATCAGAGGTTCAAGAGACTTGAAGAACATCTCTCAGAATGAAGTCTTGGGCAATCCAGAAAGTGGCGTGAGAACCAGAAGGAACTATACAAATCTTGCTATGGTCTCTGAACTTGAACCAGATTCCATAGAAGAGGCGTTAGATGATCCTAGCTGGGTAAATGCCATGCAGGATGAACTTGACCAATTCGAGAGAAATCAAGTTTGGAAACTGACTCAGAAACCCAAAGGCAAGAGTGTCATTGGGACTAAATGGGTGTTTCGAAACAAACTTGATGAAAACGGTCAAGTCGTGAGAAACAAGGCAAGATTGGTTGCTCAAGGGTACAACCAACAAGAAGGGATAGACTATGATGAAACTTTTGCTCCAGTCGCAAGATTGGAAGCTATCAGAATGTTGCTAGCTTTTGCTGCACATAAAGGTTTCAAACTCTATCAGATGGACGTTAAGTCCGCCTTCTTGAATGGATACCTTTCTGAGGAAGTTTATGTAAAACAACCTCCTGGTTTTGTGAATGATGCATTCCCGAATCATGTATTCAAGCTTACAAAGGCTCTCTATGGTTTGAAACAAGCCCCAAGAGCTTGGTACGATAGATTGAGCTCTTTCTTGCTTAAAAACGGATTCTCAAGAGGGAAAGTGGACACAACTCTTTTTACGCTCTCAGAAGACTCTGGCTTCTTGATTGTCCAGATTTATGTTGATGACATAATATTTGGCGCAACCAATGAATGCCTTTGCAAAGAATTCTCCAAGCTTATGCAAGGTGAATTCGAGATGAGCATGATGGGAGAATTAAAATTCTTCCTAGGATTGCAAATCAAGCAAGAGTCGGAAGGGACAGTTATTCATCAAGAGAAGTATACCAAGGAACTTTTGAGGAAGTTTGTGATGGATAAGGCCAAACCCATGAGCACTCCCATGCATCCCTCGCAAGTAATTGACTTGGATGAAGATGGTGAGAAAGTCTCAGAAAGCAACTATCGAGGGATAATTGGCTCACTTCTCTACTTAACTGCCTCCAGACCAGATATCCAACTCAGTGTTGGGATCTGTGCTAGATTCCAATCTAAGCCCAAGCAATCACACTTGACTGCGGTTAAACGAATTTTACGATATTTAAGTGGAACTACTAATCTTGGTCTTTGGTACGAGAAAGGTTGTTCTTCTGATGTTGTAGGTTACTGCGATGCCGACTACGCTGGAGATAGGATAGATCGCAAAAGCACAAGTGGGTGCTGCTGCTTCTTTGGAAAATGCTTGATCACTTGGTCTTGCAAGAAGCAAAATACGATCGCCCTATCAACTGCTGAAGCTGAATATGTATCTGCTGCGAACTGCTGTTCTCAGATGCTCTGGATTAAGAATCAGCTACTTGATTATCAAATAAGGTACACCAAAATCCCTATCCTCTGTGATAATACAAGTGCTATCAACTTAGCTAAGAATCCTATTCAGCATTCTCGATCCAAGCACATTGATATAAAACATCATTTTATTCGGGATCATGTGCAAAAAGGCGACATTGAACTCAAATTTGTAAATACTGAGGATCAAATCTCAGATATATTTACAAAGCCTTTACCCGAGGATCGTTTCAATGTTCTGAAAGGATTTCTCAATCTAAGATGTTTCTAAGTGCTTTGAAATTTAAAAAAACTCTCTCTTAGAAACCCCCCCTTAGTCCTAGTTTAGACTCTGAGACGAACAATAGAACTAAGCTTCTGAGCTAGAAGTAGGAAAACTCTATCTGAGAAAATTTGTTTCTCAGAAGACTCATCTCTCAGAAAGGAGATCTTCTGAAACATCTCTCAGAAGGAGGATTTCTCAGAAGGACCACCTCTCTCAGAAAGGTACCTTCCGAGAAACTAGTTACCAACGGTAACTTTTGGATAAGTGGCAGGAAACGGCTAGTTATCAGCCATGTCTATAAATACTNTTTCTCAGAAGGACCACCTCTCTCAGAAGGTACCTTCCGAGAAACTAGTTACCAACGGTAACTTATGGATAAGTGGCAGGAAACGGCTAGTTATCAGCCATTCTATAAATACTTATAGCATTGTTTCATTTGAGCACTTTACGCTCAAAAACTTACCAAAACTCTGCCAAAACCTCTCCTCGCTTTCTAATCTCATCTGCCCTTTCTCTCTCTCTCTCTTGTTCTTCTCTATCTCTTCTCAACCTCAAACCTTTCTTCAAATGGCCGTCTCTGGAGAATCAAAGGCTTAATGAGAAACAATCTCAATGAGATATCCGAAGATATTCTCTATGACAATGAGAAATGCAGTCCCTATTCCACAAGACTTATCTCCCACGGAATCTTGCCATGGGAAGGGTGTTGCCTCTCAATGTCTACAATCAGGTGGACGAAATCCAATTCACCTTCCTCAAGCAACCTGGATGGCCAGCCATGATGAGCTCCGAGGACGTGTGCTACCCAAATGTGGTAAGAGCCTTCTATTCGCAAATAGAAAGGTTCACCAACAAAGGGGTCAAGAGCAAGATTGGTGACCAACAGATCCGCTTCTCCTCTTCTGACATCAACAAAGTCTTCAAGACCTTGAATGGTGGTGCTGTCATCCGACGACCCAGAATGGGTCAAGGAGGTAGATGACTCGGAAGAAGAAGTCGTGACACTTCTGACTGGTAGCAACAGCCTACCACTCAAGGGGGTAAAGGTACCTCATCTCACGCAAGAAGCTAGAATCATCTTCTCCGTTGTGCAACACACCCTTCTCCTCGGATTGGAGACATGGGGAACGTTACCACCATGGATGCCTGCCTGCTGTACCACCTACTGAAGAAGGAAAGAGTAGATTTTGGAGATGGTGCTCAACTACATGATGCACCAGGCTCATCCAAAGAGGGCTCTCCAAGTCTACCTTACGGAAGCCTTCTGACCAGAATCCTCAACCATTTCTCCTTCCCACTTGAAGACTATTACGTCTTCAACCACAGTAAGTTCTCCATGGTCACCTTCAACAACATCAAGAAGAAAAGGTACCAGATACGGGGGCACCTAAGAAGAAGGAGGAAGCAAAGCCTTCTAAGGGAGCTGCTGGTCCCATCCAGCCCTCTAAGGCTGAGAAAGGAAAGGAAAAGGTTTCCGATCCTTCAGAAAAGAAGAAGAAGAAGCAAAAAGGTGACTCATCCTTCTCCAACAAGGGTGACAGGAGTATGGCTTCTGAAGAAGCTCAGAAGACTCCTCAGAAGGCACCTACGGTTGTTGAGGCTGCTGAAGACTCAGAAGAAACAACATCTGAGCAACCCATGACCAGAAAAAGGAAAGCACCTCCCACTCTCCAAGTCCAGACGTGCCACCAGAAGGGAAAAAGAAACGTGGTCGTTGGTAAAAGCTAACTCTAACACTCCACCTTCATTTCTTCACTCTTCTTCTACTTCAATTCCTATTTCTGATTCTGTTGATGGTTTTAAACCCACCAAATTTAAAACTAAACTCCTACATTCCTTGAAATATCAGGGAAAAACTCACAAAGGAGTGGGATAAAAACCACCAAGAAACAGAGCCCGCCAAAGACGACGGGTAAAGAAATTGTAGCAGTTACTGCTACTGCTGCCACCACCGCTGCTGCTACTACTGCTGCTGTTGAAGAAGAAGCAGAAGCTTCTCAGCACTCCTCTCCATCTGGAAATGTCTCCCCCACCAGAGAAGACATTCAGGGGCATGGAGGAAATGTCGCTGATTCCTCTTCCGGGGAAGAAGATGCGGCACGTTTCGCATTGAGCATCGCACTCCAGATGCTGGAAGCTCCAAGAAAGAGCCCCAGAAGAAGCCATCTGAGGTTTCTATGGTGGAACTTTCTGAGGCAACCACAACTGAAGTTGCTACTGTCAATGCTGAGTCATTGGCTCAGACGATGCGTGACGTCCAGAAGGCTCTGGATCAACCTTCTGAGACTCCAGAAGCTGCTCCGATGCAACAACAACAACAACTACAGCATGAGGAAAGCTTAATTGAACCAACTTCTGAGGTTGGTCTCCTCTCTTCTGAGATCCCTTTGGAACATGAGGAAACTCATGTCTCAACACATGACGTAGTGCCAGGGACCACCAGCACTGGGCTCAGCTCAGAGGTGGGCGCTGACGCTACCATGGCTGCAGGAGTTGCAGCAGTTGAGGCATTTGTTGCCCACAGTTCCTTAGAAGGAACTCTATCTGAGAAGGACTCTCAGAAGGAACCAGAGGTTCCTCCTCAAGATATAACAGAGGTCCTCCTACATCCTTTGATCAACAAGGTCCCAGTTTCTCAATAACGGACTCAATGATTGGTTCCGGCTTTCAGCTGGGAGGATGGTAGTCACCCACCCTCTGTGCAATTTCGGCCTTTCTTTGGTCGAACTGAGAAGTTGAAGTGCATTGAAGCCATGCATCGCCAAATATC
>RYYW01000540.1:22949-35574 GCA_013621005.1 Aeschynomene evenia | reverse complement strand
CCGCTCGCGCCGTCCCCCGCCCGCCGCCGGGTTCGGCCTGGGCCCCCCGTGCCCCGCCTCCGCGCCCCTCCTTTTCCGCGGTTCCGGCTCCCTTTTGCCGCCTTCCCTTGCCTCCCTTGTTCCCTCGCCCCGCGGCTGTTCCCCTTGGCGCCCTGCTGCGGTTCTGCGTCCGCCCGGGCGTGCGCGGCCCTCGGTCCTCCGGCTTTTCCCGGGCCGCCGGGGGCGCCCCGGCCCCCCGCGCCGTGCGGTGCTCTTCCGCCGCTGGCCCCTCCTCCGGCTGCGCCGTTTCCCGGGTGGGCCGGCTGTTCCCCCCCGCTCCCTCTTCCCGCGGCCCCGCCGCCGTCTCCGGCCTCCCTCCCGTTGCCGTCCGCCGCCCCGTCCCGGGTTCCGGCCTTTTCCCCGCTTCCCTTTCGGCGTCCGCGCCGCGGCGCTCTCCGCCGGGCTTCCCCGTCCCTTCGGCTCGCCTCCCCCCTGTGCCCGTGCCGTTCCCCTGGCCCTTTCCCCTCTTCGGCCTTCCCGTTCTCCTTTGCCTCTTTGCTCCTCCCCCGCTCTGCCCCCGCCGGCCGCTCCGCCCGGGCTCGCGCCCCCGGTTTTGCCGCGCCCGCCGCGCCCTCCTCCTCCTCGGGGCCTCGCCCTTGCCCCGCCGGCCGGGTCTCGGTCCCGCGCTTTCGCGCGCCTCCCTTTTCGGGGCTCGTTGCTTCGGCCGGTGCGTTGTTCCCCCTCCTTCGCGGCTTTCGCCTTCCCTGCCCCCGTCCTGCTGTCTTCCTCGCCCCCCTTTGTGGGGTCTCGGTTCGCGCGTCGTTGGGCCCGTCCCCCGCCTTCCGGTTCCTCCCGCCTCGCCGTTCTGCTTCCCTGGCCCCCTTGGCGCTCTCGCTTCCGTGGCCCGGCTCCCCGCGCCGCCGCCCCGTCCTCCCTCTTTCCCGTTTGCGCCTCGGTCGCGGGCGTTGCGCCCCCGCTGCCTCTCCTCCTTGGCTTTCCCGCTCGCCTCGCCCGCGCGCTCCCGCTCTCCTGCGGGCCCCTTCGGCGGGCCCCGCTCCTCGCCGGTTCGCTTCGTCTTTCGCCCCTCTCCCCCGTCCGCCGCCCGCTTTGCCCGTCCGTCTCGCTGCGGGCCTCCCCCGCGTTTCCTCTGGCTTCGCCCCGCTCCGGCCTCGTTCCCCCTCTTTCGGGTCCCGCCCGGCCTGCTCTCCCTCGCCCCCTTCCCCGGCGCTCCGGGTCGGTCGGCGGTGCCCCCGTGCTGGGCTCCCCCCCTTCGCTTCCTTGCGCCTTCCGGGTTTCCTCCCCCGTTGCCTCGCCCCCTGTCCGCCTCCTTGGTCCGTGTTTCCCGCCGGGCCGCCTGGGGCGCCCCCCGGCCGCCGCCCGGCGCCCGCCGGTGCCGCCGCCCGCCCCCGGCGCGTGCTGCCCTCCCCTCGCCCCGCTGCCGTTTCCCCGCGCTTCTCGCCCGCCCGGGCTTGGGCCCCGTTGCCCTTCGCCTCGGTCCGTGCCCCGCGTCGCTTGGCGGCCCGGCTCCCGCCGTTCCCCCTCCGCGGCCCCCCCGCCGCCCCCCTCCGCTTCCCTCCCGCCCCTTTCCCGCCCTCTTTGCCTCTCTTTTCCCGTCCTTTTCCTCTTTCCCTCGCGGTCCTTGTTCGCTCTCGGTCTCTCGCCCGTCTTTCGCCTTGGCCGGCCTTTCCCGCCCGCTTTGGGCTGCCTTCCCCCCGCCTCGCGCCGCCCGCGCCTCGTGGTGCGCCCGGGTCCGGGCCCCCGGGGCTCTCCCCCTCTCTGGCGCCCCCTTCCCGGGGCCTTGGGCCCGGTCCGCCCCTGCGGCCGCTTCTCCCGCCTCCCTTCCGCCGCCCCCGGCGCCCGCTTCTCCTGGTGGGCTCTTCCCGGTTCGCTCGCCGTTCCTCGGGGCCTCCTTGTTCGTTTCTCTCCTCCGCTTCTTGCTCTGCTTCCCCTCCGCGGGTCGCCCCGCCTGCCCTGCGGTCGCCTCCCGGGCGGTCTTTGCCGCTCCCGGGTCCCTGCTTCCGGCCCCGCCCGGGCGCCCCCGTGCCTGGCCTCGCGGGTCTCCCCCCCGTGTCCCGGCCCTGCCCGCCGGCCCGGCGCCCGTTTTCCGCCCCCCGCGCGCCTGTGCTCCCGGGCCGCCCTCCTTCCCCCTTCTCCCCGCCCCCGGCCGTGCGGTTGGGGGCGCCGCTTGGTGCCCCCCGGCCGGCGTGCCCTTCGCCTCCTGGCTTCGGGCGCCCCTTGCGTTCCCCGCCTCGCTGGTTCCCGGCTTCTGCCCTTCCCCCCCGTCTCGCCTTTCGCTCCGTTCTTCCTCGCTGCCCGCGCCGCGCTCTCCGTTGCCGCGCGTCCTTTTGGCCTCCCTTTTTTGCGCCGCCCCCCGCCGCCCCCGCTTCCGGGTCGCGGGGGCCCGCCTTGTGTTTGTGCTTCCTTGGCGCCTTCCGCGCCGGGGTTTGTTGTTGTGTCGGGCCCGCGCCCCCGGGTGGCCCGCGCCCCCCGGGTCGGGGCGGCGCGCTGCCTCGGCCCCCCGCTCCCCCCCGCGTTGTCCCCCCTTCGCGGGTCTCGCTGGGTCGCGGCCTCCCCCTGCTCCTTCCGCCGGTTCCCCTCCGGCCCCCTTGTTCCGCCTTCTCCTTCCTCTCCCTGCTCCGGTTCCGTGGCCTTCTCCCCCCGTCGCGGGCCGCGCCCCGCCCCCGTCGCCGCCCTCCGCCCCCTTCCCCGGCCCCTTCCCTCGGTCGGCGCGCCGGGCGGTGTGTCCCCCGGGCCGGGCCGTCGTCCCCGCGCGCTGCTGCCTCGCGCTTCCTCGGCCTTCCTCGTTGCCGCCCCCCCCTTGCCCTGCTCTCTCCCCCTCCCGCTGCCCTTTCCCCGCTTCCCCGGGCCTGTCGGCCCCGGCTCTCGCCTCGTTGCCTCCCTCCGTGTCGCGCGCGTGCGGCCCCGCCCCTCTCCGGGCCTCCCCGCCCTGTTCTTGCCTCCCCTTCCGTGGCCTGGCCGGCCCTCGTCCCTCTCCGCCGCTGGCCGCGGCGGGTTCCCTCCCCCTCGCTCGTTCGCCGGCTGCGGTCTCGTTCGTTCCCGGCCTTCCCCGCCCCTCGCTCCCCCCCCTCCGCCCGGCCCTGCCCCCCCCCCCTCGCCTCCGCCCGCGCTCTCCGTCTGTCCCTCCTTCCTCTGTCTGGCCCTGGTCCGTTTCCCCGTGTTGCGTCCCCTTCCGCCGCCGGCTCCCCTCCTGGTGGTGCCCTTCCGTCCCTTCCTTTCCGTTTCCGCCTTGCGCCCCTCCTCCCCGGCCCCCCCGCCTTTGCTTTCTCCTCCGGTGCCCGCGGCGTCCTCCCCGCCCCCTCCGCTGCTCCCTGGTCGGCCTCGTTTCTGGTTGCGCCTCGGCCGGTCTCTGCTCGTCTTCGCGCCCCCCCCCTTTCGTTCTTGCTTCCTGCCCCCTCCTTGGCCCCTGCTTTCGCCGTTGTTCGTCTTTCCTCCCTCCCCGCCTTTCCCCTCTGCCTCTGCCCTCCGCCTGCCCCCGCCTGTCCCTGTTCCTCCTTCCTCCGCTCCCGCCGGCCCCCCCTCGGCTCCGCCTCCTCTGCTGTTCTCCCTGCTCCTGTCTCCCGCGCGTCGGCTTGCTTTGCGCCCTCTCCTTTCTTCCCCGTCCCGCGCCGGCGGCCCGCCCCGGCCCGTTCCGGCCCGGCGCGCCTCGCCGGCCGCCGGGCCGCGCCGCCCGGTGCCCCCCTCGGGCGGCCGCTCGCCCCCCCCCCGTCCCCCTCCGCGCTTTTTCCCTGCCCCCCCTTCCTCTCCGCTCTTGGCGCTGGCCTTCCCGCGGCTGCTGGCCCCCGCCTTGCCCTCCCCTGGCTCCTCGTTCGGGCTTTCGCTTGTCCTCCTTCCCTTCCCCGCCTCTCGGCCCCGGTCTTGTTCTTTCTTGTCCCTCCCTCCCCGTGTCCGGCTTGGGTCTTTGCGCGCCTGCTGCCTTCCTTGGCTGTGGTCGCCGTTTCTCCGGCTCCTCTCCGGCCTCGCCCCCTCCTTCTCCGTCCCCCGTCCCCCCCTGGTCGGCCCCTCTCCTCCCCTCGCCCGTTGCTCGGGCCGCCCTTTGCCTGCTGCGTCGCCGGCCCCCCGGCCGTGCGCTCCGCCGCGTTCTCCTGCCTCCTCCCCGCCCCCGGCTCCGCCTGCGTTGCCCTTTTCTCTCCTCCCTGCCTCCCTTCCCGCCGTCGGGGTTTGTTGCCCGTCTTCGCTCTCGCCTTCCTCCGGTTCTCCGCGTCGTCGCTCCCCTCCCCCCTCTCCCTGCTTTCCTGCGCCCTTCGCCGTTTCCCGTCTGCCTTCGTTCCTCCTTCCCCCTGCCTGGCTTCCTCTTTGCGCCCCGCCTCTGCCTCCTGGCCGGCTCCCCCCGGTCGCCTCCCTCCTGCCCTTGCCCGCCGCGCCCGCCTGCCCCCCCCCGCGGCCGGCCCCGCGCGCCCGGCCGCCCGCGTCCGTCCTGGCCCCGCCCCGTGGGGGCCCCCCGGGCCCCCTCCGCCCCTCTCTCCCCGGCCCCCTTTCCCGCCTCCGCGCGCCCCTGGTTTCGCGTGGCCCCCCCGCCGCCTGGTGCCTGGCTCGTGCCGCTCCCCCCTCCTTTCGGGTTCCCCCCGCCCGCCCCCCGGGCCGCCCGGCCGGCGCGGGTCGCCCGGGCCGTTTGCTCCCCCGCTCGGTCGGCCCCCCGGCCCCCTGCGGCGCCCCCCGCGCCCCCCGCTCCTGCTGCCGCCTGCCGCCGCCTGCGTGCCTGTCGTTCTCTGCGGGCCCCGGCGCCGCCCCCCCTCGCCTTCCCCCCCCCTCCTCCCCCCCGCGTTCGCTGCCCCCTGTGCCCTCGCCCCCGCCCCCCCCCCCTGGCCGGGGCCCCGCCCGCCCGTGGCTCGTCCCCTGGCCCCCTGTCCGCCCCGCTCGGTGTGCCTCCTCGGCCTCGCCCCGCTCGCCGGGGCCCGCCCCCTTGCTCCCGTCGTTGCCCTGCTCTGCTGCTCCCCTCCTCCCGCCCCTCCTCCCCTCCCCGTGGGTGGCCCGCGCCGGTCCGGTCGCCGGCCGCCCCTTTCGCGCCCGGGCCGGGCCCCCCGCCCCCCCTGCCCCGCGCCGCCCCGGTGCTCTCTCTGCTCCCTCGCCCCCCTGCTCTGCTGCTCTCCTCCCCCCCCCTCGCCCCTCCCGCGCCTCTCCGCGGGCCGCCGGCCCCCGTCCGTGGCCCGCCCCGGTCGGGCCGCCGGCCGGCCCTTTCCCGCCCGGGCTCCCCCTCTCCGCTCGCTCCGCTCCGGCCCCGCCCGCGCCCCTTCGCCCCCCCTGGGTCTCCGTGTGCGCGCGTGGGGGGGCGGGGCGCGCGCCCCCGGCCCTGGCGCGCGCCTGGTGTGGCCGTGGCGCCCCTCCCCCCTCTCGTCGGCCTCTGTGCCCCCCCCTCTTGCCGTCGTGGCCGTCCTTTTTTCCGCGGCGCCCTCCGTCCCCTCTTTGGCCCTCGCCCTGGTCTTTTTGCCTGCTTTTTTGCCGGGCTGCTTCTCCTCCGGGTCTCTGTTCCTCCTCCCCTTTCCTCTTTTTCTCCCCGGCCTTTTCTTTTTTTTCCTTTTTGCTGCCGCCCCTCCCCCCTCCCGCCCCTCGGCCCTGGGTCTGGCCTGGTCTTTTTGCCTGCTTTTTTCCCTGGCTGCTTCCCCGCCTGCTCTCTTCTTGCTCCCCCCTTTCCTCGTTTTTGCTCCCGGCCCTTCTTTTTCCCCTTTTTTCCCTGGCTGCTTCCCCGCGTGCTCTCTTCTTGCTCCCCCCTTTCCTCGTTTTTCCTCCCGGCCCTTCTTTTTCCTTTTTTTCCCGGGCTGCTTCCCCGCCTGCTCTCTTCTTGCTCCCCCCCTTTCCCTCCCTTCCCGCCGCTCTTCCTTTGTTGGTTTTTCTTCGCCCGCGGGGGCTCCCCGGCTTGCCCGCCTCCCCGCTGGGTCTCGCGCCGGCCTTTCGCCCCGCCTTTCTTCCTCCCGCCGCGCCGTGCTCCCTGTCCCCCCGGCCCTCCCCCCCCCTGTCGCCGCGTCGGGCCCTGCCTGGTGCTTGCCGGGCCCCGGCCTCCCTGTCCCGCTTTCCCGGCCTCCCGCCCTGGCTCCCGGCGGCCTTGTCCGTGGTTCCCCCCTGTCGCCGCGTCCGCCCGCGTCGGGCCCTGCCTGGTGGTTGCCCGGCCCCGTGCCCTGGCCCCGTGCTTCCGTGTGCCCGGGCCCCCTGGCGCTTCCCCCGTCCCCGTTCCCCGGCCCTGTCGCCGCGTCCTCCCGCGTCGGGCCCTGCCTGGTGCTTGCCCGGCCCCGTGCCCTTCCTTTGCCGCTCCGTGCCCTGGCCCCGTGCTTCCGTGTGCCCGGGCCCCTGGCGCTTCCCCCGTCCCCGTTCCCGGCCCTGTCGCGCGTCCTCCCGCGTCGGGCCCTGCCTGGTGCTTGCCCGGCCCCGTGCCCTTCCTTTGCTGCTCCGTGCCCTGGCCCCGTGCTTCCGTGTGCCCCGGGGTGCCCCCTGGCGCCTCCCCTGCCCGTTTCCTGGCGTGCCCCCCCTCCCCGGCTGGCCCTGGCGCGCCCGGGGGTCGTGGGGCGTGGGGCGGGCCGCCTCGGCGCGCCCCGGGCTGCCTCTCCGTGGCTCGTGGCCGCCCGGCCCCTCTGCCCTTCCCCTCCCCGTCGCGTCTTTCCGTCGTCTGCCCCGGCTTCTCCCCGCCGCTCGGTGGGCCTTGCGCTTCCCGGCGTCCCGCCCGGCTCCTCCGCCGCCCGGGCGCCCCCCCGGCCCGTGCCTCTGGGGGGCCGCGTCCCCCTCACTGCTGGTCGGCCTCGCGCCCCGGGCGCCCGCCTCGCTTCTCGCCCGGCTTCTGCCTTCGCGGCGTTCCGTCCTCCTCCCGCCCGGTCGCTTCGCGCCCTGGCTTTCCCCCCGCGCGCTGCCCCCTTGTGCGCCTCCCCGGTTCCTCTCGTCCTCGGTTGCCTTCCTCTTGCGCTCCTCTCCTCCGTCGGGTCCCCTCCCCTGTCTCCCGCCGGTCTCCCCCCCGCTCCCGTTCCCTCTTGGTGGGTGCCCCTCCCCCCTTGGTGCCTTCTGCTTCCCCCTGCTCGGCCGCGCGCCCTCGCCGGCTCCCCCGCCCCGTCGCTCTGCCCGCTTGGCTGCCCCCCGCCCGTTCTCCTGTGGTCCCTTTTCTGCCCCCTCTCGCTTCCCCTTCCGCCGGCCTCCGGCTCGCTCGGCCCCGCTTTCCCGGTTCGTCTTCGTCCTGGCCCTCCGCCTCCCCCGCGCTTTTCCCCTTTTGTTCCCCCCGCGCTTTCTGTTCTCGTTGCGCTCCTCTTCGGCCCCTGCGTTCTCTTTCCCCGCTGTGCCGCCCCGCCCCCTCCCCCCTGCCCCTGTCTTCCGCCCGGCTCGCCCGCCCGCCGCCGGCCTTGGGTCCCCCGCGGGGCCGTGCCCCGCCTCCGCTTCCCGGCCTCCGTCCCCTCCCGTTCCCCGTCGTGGTCTTTCCCTTTCGCTGTTTCCCGCTCCCCCTTCTCCTCCCCTCTCCCGTCCTTTCCCCCGTCGGCCTCGCGTCCCGCTCCCCGGGTCTTCTTTCCCCGCTGCTTCCGCCCCGCCCGTTCCCTTGGCTGTGGTTTCGCTGGCTCGTCGCCCGGGCCCGTGGGCCTCTCGTTCCTCCTTCCTGCGCGTCCCTCCTTCGCTGCCGCGGCCTTTGGCTCCCTTCCGCGCGTCCTCGTTCCTCCCGCCGTTTCCCCGCGCTTGGTTGCCTTTCTTCCCTTTGCCCTTCCGCGCCCTGGGCCGCCCTCCCCTTGCGTCCCCCTCCGCCGGGCCCCTCGCCCTGCTTTGTTTTCCTTCCCCGTCGGCTTCCCCTTGTCCGTCCCCGTTCTGCGTCGCCTGTTCGCCGCCCGGGGCCGCGGCCCCGCCGGGCCCGTTCCCCTCCGTCCCCCGCCCGGCCCGCGCCGCCCCGCTCTCGCCCCGTGCGCCGCTCGCGCCGTCCCCCGCCCGCCGCCGGGTTCGGGCCTGGGCCCCCCGTGCCCGCCCTCCGCGCCCCTCCTTTTCCCGCGGTTCCGGCTCCCTTTTGCCGCCTTCCTTGCCTCCCTTGTTCCCTCGCCCCGCGGCTGTTCCCCTTGGCGCCCTGCTGCGGTTCTGCGTCCGCCCGGGCGTGCGCGGCCCTCGGTCCTCCGGCTTTTCCCGGGCCGCCGGGGGCGCCCCGGCCCCCCCGCGCCGTGCGGTGCTCTTCCCGCCGCTGGCCCCTCCCTCCGGCTGCGCCGTTTCCCGGGTGGGCCGGCTGTTCCCCGCCCGCTCCCTCTTCCCGCGGCCCCCGCCGCCGTCTCCGGCCTCCCTCCCGTTGCCGTCCGCCGCCCCGTCCCGGTTCCGGCCTTTTCCCCCGCTTCCCTTTCGGCGTCCGCGCCGCGGCGCTCTCCGCCGGGCTTCCCCCGTCCCTTCGGCTCGCCTCCCCCCTGTGCCCGTGCGTTCCCCTGGCCCCTTTCCCCTCTTCGGCCTTCCCCGTTCTCCTTTGCCTCTTTGCTCCTCCCCCCGCTCTGCCCGCCGGCCGCTCCGCCCGGGCTCGCGCCCCGGTTTTGCCGCGCCCGCCGCGCCTCCTCCTCCTCGGGGCCTCGCCCTTGCCCCGCCGGCCGGGTCTCGGTCCCGCGCTTTCGCGCCCTCCTTTTCGGGGCTCGTTGCTTCGGCCGGTGCGTTGTTCCCCCTCCTTCGCGGCTTTCGCCTTCCCTGCCCCCGTCCTGCTGTCTTCCTCGCCCCCCCCCCTTTGTGGGGTCTCGGTTCGCGCGTCGTTGGGCCCCGTCCCCGCCTTCCGGTTCCTCCCGCCTCGCCCGTTCTGCTTCCCCCCCTGGCCCCCTTGGCGCTCTCGCTTCCGTGGCCGGCTCCCCCGCGCCGCCGCCCCGTCCTCCCTCTTTCCCGTTTGCGCCTCGGTCGCGGGCGTTGCGCCCCCGCTGCCTCTCATCCTTGGCTTTCCCCGCTCGCCCTCGCCCGGCGCTCCCGCTCTCCTGCGGGCCCTTCGGCGGGCCCCGCTCCTCGCCGGTTCGCTTCGTCTTTCGCCCCTCTCCCCCGTCCGCCGCCCGCTTTGCCCGTCCGTCTCGCTGCGGGCCTCCCCCCGCGTTTCCTCTGGCTTCGCCCCGCTCCGGCCTCGTTCCCCCTCTTTCGGGTCCCGCCCGGCCTGCTCTCCCTCGCCCCCTTCCCCGGCGCTCCGGGTCGGTCGGCGGTGCCCCCGTGCTGGGCTCCCCCCCTTCGCTTCCTTCCGCCTTCCGGGTTTCTCCCCGTTGCCTCGCCCCCTGTCCGCCTCCTTGGTCCGTGTTTCCGCCGGGCCGCCTGGGCGCCCCCGGCCGCCGCCCGGCGCCCGCCGGTGCCGCCGCCCGCCCCCCGGCGCGTGCTGCCCTCCCCCTCGCCCCGCTGCCGTTTCCCCGCGCTTCTCGCCCGCCCGGGCTTGGGCCCCGTTGCCCTTCGCGTCGGTCCGTGCCCCGCGTCGCTTGGCGGCCCGGCTCCCGCCGTTCCCCTCCGCCCGGGCCCCCCGCCGCCCCCCTCCGCTTCCCTCCCGCCCTTTCCCGCCTCTTTGCCTCTCTTTTCCCCGTCCTTTTCCTCTTTCCCTCGCGGTCCTTGTTCGCTCTCGGTCTCTCGCCCGTCTTTCGCCTTGGCCGGCCTTTCCCGCCCGCTTTGGGCTGCCTTCCCCCCCCCCCGCCTCGCCGCCCGCGCCTCGTGGTGCGCCCGGGTCCGGGCCCCCGGGGCTCTCCCCCTCTCTGGCGCCCCTTCCCGGGGCCTTGGGCCCGGTCCGCCCCTGCGGCCGCTTCTCCCGCCTCCCCTTCCGCCGCCCCCGGCGCCCGCTTCTCCTGGTGGGCTCTTCCCGGTTCGCTCGCCGTTCCTCGGGCTCCTTGTTCGTTTCTCTTCCTCCGCTTCTTGCTCTGCTTCCCTCCGCGGGTCGCCCCGCCTGCCCTGCGGTCGCCTCCCGGGCGGTCTTTGCCGCTCCCGGGTCCCTGCTTCCGGCCCCGCCCGGGCGCCCCCGTGCCTGGCCTCGCGGGTCCCTCCCCCCCCGTGTCCCGGCCCTGCCCGCCGGCCCGGCGCCCGTTTTCCGCCCCCCGCGCCTGTGCTCCCGGGCCGCCCTCCTTCCCCCTTCTCCCACGCCCCCGGCCGTGCGGTTGGGGGCGCCGCTTGGTGCCCCCCGGCCGGCGTGCCCTTCGCCTCCTGGCTTCGGGCGCCCCTTGCGTTCCCCGCCTCGCTGGTTCCCGGGCTTCTGCCCTTCCCCCCGTCTCGCCTTTCGCTCCGTTCTTCCTCGCTGCCCGCGCCGCGCTCTCCGTTGCCGCGCGTCCTTTTGGCCTCCCTTTTTTTGCGCCGCCCCCCCGCCCCCCGCTTCCGGGTCGCGGGGGCCCGCCTTGTGTTTGTGCTTCCTTGGCGCCTTCCGCGCCGGGGTTTGTTGTTGTGTCGGGCCCGCGCCCCCCGGGTGGCCCGCGCCCCCCCGGGTCGGGGCGGCGCGCTGCCTCGGCCCCCGCTCCCCCGGTTGTCCCCCCTTCGCGGGTCTCGCTGGGTCGCGGCCTCCCCCTGCTCCTTCCGCCGGTTCCCCTCCGGCCCCCTTGTTCCGCCTTCTCCTTCCTCTCCCTGCTCCGGTTCCGTGGCCTTCTCCCCCCGTCGCGGGCCGCGCCCCGCCCCCGTCGCCGCACTCCGCCCCCTTCCCGGACCCTTCCATCGGTCGGCGCGCCGGGCGGTGTGTACCCCGGGCCGGGCCGTCGTCCCAGCGAGCTGCTGACTCGCGCTTCCTCGGCCTTCCTCGTTGACGACCCACCCTTGGCCTGCCTCTCCCCCTCCCGCTGCCACTTTCCCGCTTCCCCGGGCCTGTCGGCCCGGCTATCGCCTCGTTGATCCATCCGTGTCGCGCGCGTGCGGCCCCGCCCCTCTCAGGGCTCACGCCCTGTTTTGCCTCCCCCTTCCGTGGCCTGGCCGGCCACTCGTCCTCTCACGCGCTGGCCCGCGGAGGGTTCCCTCCCCCTAGCTAGTTCGCAGGCTGCGGTCTCGTTCGTTCCCGGCTTACCCCGCCATCGCTCCCCACCTCCAGCACGGCCCTGCCCCCCCCCCATCGCATCCCGCCGCGCTCTCACGTCTGTCACTCCTTCCTCTGTCTGGCACCTGGTCGTTTCCCCCGTGTTGCGTCCATTCGCCGCCGGCTCCCCTCCTGGTGGTGCCCTTCCGTCCATTCCTTTCAGTTTCCGCCTTGCGACCCTCCTCCCCCCGGCCCCCCCGCCTTTGCTTTCTCCTACGGTGCCGCCGGCGTCCTAACCACGCCCCCTCCGCTGCTCCCTGGTCCGGCCTCGTTTCTGGTTGCGCCTCGGCCGGTCTCTGCTCGTCTTCGCGCCCCCCCTTTCGTTCTTGCTTCCTGCCCCTCCTTGGCCCCTGCTTTCGCCGTTGTTCGTCTTTCCTCCCTCCCCGCCTTTCCCCTCTGCCTCTGCCCTCCGCCTGCCCCCGCCTGTCCCTGTTCCTCCTTCCTCCGCTCCCGCCGGCCCCCCCTCGGCTCCGCCTCCTCTGCTGTTCTCCCCTGCTCCTGTCTCCCGCGCGTCGGCTTGCTTTGCGCCCTCTCCTTTCTTCCCCGTCCCCGCGCCGGCGGCCCGCCCCGGCCCGTTCCGGCCCGGCGCGCCTCGCCGGCCGCCGGGCCGCGCCGCCCGGTGCCCCCTCGGGCGGCCCGCTCGCCCCCCCCCGTCCCCTCCGCGCTTTTTCCCTGCCCCCCTTCCCTCTCCGCTCTTGGCGCTGGCCTTCCCGCGGCTGCTGGCCCCCGCCTTGCCCTCCCCTGGCTCCTCGTTCCGGGCTTTCGCTTGTCCTCCTTCCCCTTCCCCGCCTCTCGGCGCCCGGTCTTGTTCTTTCTTGTCCCTCCTCCCCGTGTCCGGCTTGGGTCCTTTGCGCGCCTGCTGCCTTCCTTGGCTGTGGTCGCCGTTTCTCCGGCTCCCTCTCCGGCCTCGCCCCCTCCTTCTCCGTCCCCCGTCCCTGGTCGGCCCCTCTCCTCCCCTCGCCCGTTGCTCGGGCCGCCCTTTGCCTGCTGCGTCGCCGGCCCCCCGGCCGTGCGCTCCGCCGCGTTCTCCTGCCTCCTCCCGCGGCTCCGCCTGCGTTGCCCTCCGCCTGCGTTGCCCTTTTCTCTCCTCCCTGCCTCCCTTCCCGCCGTCGGGGTTTGTTGCCCGTCTTCGCTCTCGCCTTCCTCCGGTTCTCCGCGTCGTCGCTCCCCTCCCCCTCTCCCTGCTTTCCTGCGCCCTTCGCCGTTTCCCGTCTGCCTTCGTTCCTCCTTCCCCCTGCCTGGCTTCCTCTTTGCGCCCCGCCTCTGCCTCCTGGCCGGCTCCCCCCGGTCGCCTCCCTCCTGCCCTTGCCCGCCGCGCCCGCCTGCCCCCCCCGCGGCCGGCCCGCGCGCCCGGCCGCCCGCGTCCGTCCTGGCCCCCCCCGTGGGGGCCCCCGGGCCCCCTCCGCCCCTCTCTCCCCGCCCCTTTCCCGCCTCCGCGCGCCCCTGGTTTCGCGTGGGCCCCCCCCGCCCGCCTGGTGCCTGGCTCGTGCCGCTCCCCCCCCTTTCGGGTTCCCCCCGCCCGCCCCCCGGGCCGCCCGGCCGGCCGCGGGTCGCCCGGGCCGTTTGCTCCCCCTCGGTCGGCCCCCGGCCCCCTGCGGCGCCCCCCGCGCCCCCGCTCCTGCTGCCGCCTGCCGCCGCCTGCGTGCCTGTCGTTCTCTGCGGGCCCCCGGCGCCGCCCCCCTCGCCTTCCCCCCCCCTCCTCCC
>RYYW01000539.1:24587-35635 GCA_013621005.1 Aeschynomene evenia | reverse complement strand
TCATCCTTTGGTTATCTAAACCTCTTAATGACTAAAATGGAGTCATTGACCAAAGTAAGACTAAATGAAGCTCAACACATTCAATTAGGACCAAAATAGGCTCATTACATCATCCTTTCGTTATCTAAACCTTCCTAGTAACTAAAATGGAAGAATTGAAAAAGTAAGACCTAATGAAGCTCAATACACTCAAGTACGACCAAAAGGCTCATTACATCATCCTTTGGTTATCTGAACCTTCCTAGTGACTAAAATGAAAGAATTGACCAAAGTAAGACTTAATGAAGCCCAATACACTCAATTAGGACCAAAATAGGCTATTTACGTCATCCTTTGGTTATCTAAACCTTCCTAATGACTAAAATGGCGTCATTGACCAAAGTAAGACCAAATGAAGCTCAATACATTTAATTAGGACAAAAATAGGCTCATTACATCATCCTTTCGTTATCTAAACCTTCCTAGTAACTAAAATGGAAGAATTGACCAAAGTAAGACCTAACGAAGCTCAATACACTCAATTAGGACCAAAAATAGGCTCATTACATCATCCTTTGGTTATCTACACCATCCTAGTAACTAAAATGGAAGAATTGACCAAAGTAAGACCTACTGAAGCTCAATACACTCAATTAGGACCAAAATAAGCTCATTACATCATCCTTTGGTTATCTAAACATTCCTAATGACTAAAATGGAGTCATTGACCAAAGTAAGACCAAATGAAGCTCAATACATTTAATTAGGACCAAAATAGGCTCATTACATCAGCCTTTCGTTATCTAAACCTTCCTAGTGACTAAAATGAAAGAATTGACCAAAGTAAGACCTAATGAAGCTCAATACACTCAATTAGGACCAAAATAGGCTCATTACATCATCCTTTAGTTATCTAAACCTTCCTAATGACTAAAATGTTGTCATTGACCAAAGTAAGACCTAATGAAGCTCAATACACTCAATAAGGACCAAAATAGGCTCATTACATCATCCTTTGGTTATCTAAACCTTCCTAATGACTAAAATGGCGTCATTGACCAAAGTAAGACCAAATGAAGCTCAATACATTTAATTAGGACAAAAATAGGCTCATTACATCATCCTTTCGTTATCTAAACCTTCCTAGTAACTAAAATGGAAGAATTGACCAAAGTAAGACCTAACGAAGCTCAATACACTCAATTAGGACCAAAATAGGCTCATTACATCATCCTTTGGTTATCTACACCATCCTAGTAACTAAAATGGAAGAATTGACCAAAGTAAGACCTACTGAAGCTCAATACACTCAATTAGGACCAAAATAGCTCATTACATCATCCTTTGGTTATCTAAACATTCCTAATGACTAAAATGGAGTCATTGACCAAAGTAAGACCAAATGAAGCTCAATACATTCAATTAGGACCAAAATAGGCTCATTACATCACCTTTCGTTATCTAAACCTTCCTAGTGACTAAATGAAAGAATTGACCAAAGTAAGACCTAATGAAGCTCAATACACTCAATTAGGACAAAATAGGCTCATTACATCATCCTTTGTTATCTAAACCTTCCTAATGACTAAAATGTTGTCATTGACCAAAGTAAGACCTAATGAAGCTCAATACACTCAATTAGGACCAAAATAGGCTCATTACATCATCCTTTGGTTATCTAAACCTTCCTAATGACTAAAATGGCGTCATTGACCAAAGTAAGACCAAATGAAGCTCAATACATGGACAAAATAGGCTCATTACATCATCCTTTCGTAATCTAAACCTTCCTAGTAACTAAAATGGAATTGACCAAGTAAGACTAATGAAGACTCAATTAGGACAAAAAATAGGCTCATTAGATCATCCTTTGCTATCTAACCTTCCTAGTGACTAAACCAAAGTAAGACCAAATGAAGCTCAACACACTCAATAAGGACCAAAATAGGCTCATTACATCATCCTTTGCTTATCTAAACCTTCCTAGTGACTAAAGTGAGTCATGGACAAAGTAAGACCAAATGAAGCTCAATACACTCAATTAGACCAAAATAGGCTCATTACATCATCCTTTGGTTATCTAAACCTTCCTATTGACTAAAATGGCATCATTGACCAAAGTAAGACTAAATAAAGCTTAATACATTTAATTAGGACCAAAATAGGCTCATTAATCATCTTTCGTTATCTAAACCTTCCTAGTAACTAAAATGGAAGAATTGACCAAAGTAAGACCTAATGAAGCTCAAAACACTCAATTAGGACCAAAATAGGCTCATTACATCATCCTTTGGTTATCTAAACCTTCCTAGTGACTAAAATGAAATACTTGACCAAAGTAAGACCTAATGAAGCTCAATACACTCAATTAGGACCAAAATAGGCTCATTACATCATCCTTTCATTATCTAAACCTTCCTAGTAACTAAAATGGAAGAATTGACCAAAGTAAGACCAAATGAAGCTCAAACACTCAATTAGGACCAAAATAGGCTCATTACATCATCTTTTGTTATCTAAACCTTCCTAGTGACTAAAATGAAATAATTGACCAAAGTAAGACCTAATGAAGCTCAATACACAATTAGGACCAAAGCTCATTACATCATCCTTTGGTTATCTAAACCTCTTAATGACTAAAATGGAGTCATTGACCAAAGTAAGACTAAATGAAGCTCAACACATTCAATTAGGACCAAAATAGGCTCATTACATCATCCTTTCGTTATCTAAACCTTCCTAGTAACTAAAATGGAAGAATTGACAAAAGTAAGACCTAATGAAGCTCAATACACTCAATAGACCAAAATAGGCTCATTACATCATCCTTTGGTTATCTAACCTTCCTAGTGACTAAAATGAAAGAATTGACCAAAGTAAGACTTAATGAAGCTCAATACACTCAATTAGGACCAAAATAGGCTATTTACGTCATCCTTTGGTTATCTAAACCTTCCTAATGACTAAAATGGCGTCATTGACCAAAGTAAGACCAAATGAAGCTCAATACATTTAATTAGGACAAAAATAGGCTCATTACATCATCCTTTGGTTATCTAAACCTCCTAGTAACTAAAATGGAAGAATTGACCAAAGTAAGACCTACTGAAGCTCAATACACTCAATTAGGACCAAAATAGCTCATTACATCATCCTTTGGTTATCTAAACATTCCTAATGACTAAAATGGAGTCATTGACCAAAGTAAGACCAAATGAAGCTCAATACATTTAATTAGGACCAAAATAGGCTCATTACATCATCCTTTCGTTATCTAAACCTTCCTAGTGACTAAAATGAAAGAATTGACCAAAGTAAGACCTAATGAAGCTCAATACACTCAATTAGGACCAAATAGGCTCATTACATCATCCTTTGTTATCTAAACCTTCCTAATGACTAAAATGCATTGACCAAAGTAAGACCTAATGAAGCTCAAGGACCAAAATAGGCTCATTACATCATCCTTTGGTTATCTAAACCTTCCTAGTAACTAAAATGGAAGAATTGACCAAAGTAAGACCTAATGAAGCTCAATACACTCAATTAGGACAAAAATAGGCTCATTACATCATCCTTTGGTTATCTAACCTCCTAGTAACTAAAATGGAAGAATTGACCAAAGTAAGACCTAATGAAGCTCAATACACTCAATTAGGACCAAAATAGGCTCATTACATCATCCTTTGGTTATCTAAACATTCCTAAAGACTAAAATGGAGTCATTGACCAAAGTAAGACCAAATGAAGCTCAATACATTCAATTAGGACCAAAATAGGCTCATTACATCAGCCTTTCGTTATCTAAACTTCCTAGTGACTAAAAAAGAATTGACCAAAGTAAGACCTAATGAAGCTCAATACACTCAATTAGGACAAAATAGGCTCATTACATCATCCTTTAGTTATCTAAACCTTCCTAATGACTAAAATGTTGTCATTGACCAAAGTAAGACCTAATGAAGCTCAATACACTCAATTAGGACCAAAATAGGCTCATTACATCATCCTTTGGTTATCTAAACCTTCCTAATGACTAAAATGGCGTCATTGACCAAAGTAAGACCAAATGAAGCTCAATACATTTAATTAGGACCAAAATAGGCTCATTACATCATCCTTTTCGTTATCTAAACCTTCCTAGTAACTAAAATGCAAGAATTGACCAAAGTAAGACCTAATGAAACTCAATAGACTCAATTAGGACAAAAATAGGCTCATTAGATCATCCTTTGCTTATCTACACCATCCTAGTGACTAAAATGGAGTCATTGACCAAAGTAAGACCAAATGAAGCTCAACACACTCAATAAGGACCAAAATAGGCTCATTACATCATCCTTTGCTTATCTAAACCTTCCTAGTGACTAAGTGGAGTCATGGACAAAAGTAAGACCAAATGAAGCTCAATACACTCAATTAGGACCAAAAATAGGCTCATTACATCATCCTTTGGTTATCTAAACCTTCCTATTGACTAAAATGGCATCATTGACCAAAGTAAGACTAAATAAAGCTTAATACATTTAATTAGGACCAAAAGGCTCATTACATCATCGTTATCTAAACCTTCCTAGTAACTAAAATGGAAGAATTGACCAAAGTAAGACCTAATGAAGCTCAAAACACTCAATTAGGACCAAAATAGGCTCATTACATCATCCTTTGGTTATCTAAACCTTCCTAGTGACTAAAATGAAATAATTGACCAAAGTAAGACCTAATGAAGCTCAATACACTCAATTAGGACCAAAATAGGCTCATTACATCATCCTTTGGTTATCTAAACCTTCTTAATGACTAAAATGGAGTCATTGACCAAAGTAAGACCAAATGAAGCTCAACACATTCAATTAGGACCAAAATAGGCTCATTACATCATCCTTTCGTTATCTAAACCTTCCTAGTAACTAAAATGGAAGAATTGACCAAAGTAAGACCAAATGAAGCTCAAAACACTCAATTAGGACCAAAATAGGCTCATTACATCATCTTTCGTTATCTAAACCTTCCTAGTGACTAAAATGAAATAATTGACCAAAGTAAGACCTAATGAAGCTCAATACACTCAATTAGGACCAAAATAAGCTCATTACATCATCCTTTGGTTATCTAAACCTCTTAATGACTAAAATGGAGTCATTGACCAAAGTAAGACCAAATGAAGCTCAAACATTCAATTAGGACCAAAATAGGCTCATTACATCATCCTTTCGTTATCTAAACCTTCCTAGTAACTAAAATGGAAGAATTGACCAAAGTAAGACCTAATGAAGCTCAATACACTCAAGTAGACCAAAATAGGCTCATTACATCATCCTTTGGTTATCTAACCTTCCTAGTGACTAAAATGAAGAATTGACCAAAGTAAGACTAATGAAGCTCAATACACTCAATCCAAAAAGGCTCATTACATCATCCTTTGGTTATCTAAACCTTCCTAATGACTAAAATGGCGTCATTGACCAAAGTAAGACCAAATGAAGCTCAATACATTTAATTAGGACCAAAATAGGCTCATTACATCATCCTTTCGTTATCTAAACCTTCCTAGTAACTAAAATGGAAGAATTGACCAAAGTAAGACTAACGAAGCTCAATACACTCAATTAGGACCAAAATAGGCTCATTACATCATCCTTTGGTTATCTACACCATCCTAGTAACTAAAATGGAAGAATTGACCAAAGTAAGACCTACTGAAGCTCAATACACTCAATTAGGACCAAAATAAGCTCATTACATCATCCTTTGGTTATCTAAACATTCCTAATGACTAAAATGGGTCATTGACCAAAGTAAGACCAAATGAAGCTCAATACATTCAATTAGGACCAAAATAGGCTCATTACATCAACCTTTCGTTATCTAAACCTTCCTAGTGACTAAAATGAATTGACCAAAGTAAGACCTAATGAAGCTCAATACACTCAATTAGGACCAAAATAGGCTCATTACATCATCCTTTGTTATCTAAACCTTCCTAATGACTAAAATGGTCATTGACCAAAGTAAGACCTAATGAAGCTCAATACACTCAATTAGGACCAAAATAGGCTCATTACATCATCCTTTGGTTATCTACACCTCCTAGTAACTAAAATGGAAGAATTGACCAAAGTAAGACCTACTGAAGCTCAATACACTCAATTAGGACAAAATAGGCTCATTACATCATCCTTTGGTATCTATCCTAGTACTAAAATGTTGACCAAAGTAAGACCTACTGAAGCTCAATACACTCAATTAGGACCAAAATAGGCTCATTACATCATCCTTTGGTTATCTAAACATTCCTAATGACTAAAATGGAGTCATTGACCAAAGTAAGACCAAATGAAGCTCAATACATTCAATTAGGACCAAAATAGGCTCATTACATCAGCCTTTCGTTATCTAAACCTTCCTAGTGACTAAATGAAGAATTGACCAAAGTAAGACCTAATGAAGCTCAATACACTCAATTAGGACCAAAATAGGCTCATTACATCATCCTTTGTTATCTAAACCTTCCTAATGACTAAAATGGTCATTGACCAAAGTAAGACCTAATGAAGCTCAATACACTCAATTAGGACCAAAATAGGCTCATTACATCATCCTTTGGTTATCTAAACCTTCCTAATGACTAAAATGGCGTCATTGACCAAAGTAAGACCAAATGAAGCTCAATACATTTAATTAGGACAAAAATAGGCTCATTACATCATCCTTTCGTTATCTAAACCTTCCTAGTAACTAAAATGCAAGAATTGACCAAAGTAAGACCTAATGAAACTCAATAGACTCAATTAGGACAAAAATAGGCTCATTAGATCATCCTTTGCTTATCTACACCATCCTAGTGACTAAAATGGAGTCATTGACCAAAGTAAGACCAAATGAAGCTCAACACACTCAATAAGGACCAAAAGGCTCATTACATCATCCTTTGCTTATCTAAACCTTCCTAGTGACTAAGTGGAGTCATGGACAAAAGTAAGACCAAATGAAGCTCAATACACTCAATTAGGACCAAAATAGGCTCATTACATCATCCTTTGGTTATCTAAACCTTCCTATTGACTAAAATGGCATCATTGACCAAAGTAAGACTAAATAAAGCTTAATACATTTAATTAGGACCAAAATAGGCTCATTACATCATGTTTTCGTTATCTAAACCTTCCTAGTAACTAAAATGGAAGAATTGACCAAAGTAAGACCTAATGAAGCTCAAAACACTCAATTAGGACCAAAATAGGCTCATTACATCATCCTTTGGTTATCTAAACCTTCCTAGTGACTAAAATGAAATAATTGACCAAAGTAAGACCTAATGAAGCTCAATACACTCAATTAGGACCAAAATAGGCTCATTACATCATCCTTTGGTTATCTAAACCTTCCTTAATGACTAAAATGGAGTCATTGACCAAAGTAAGACCAAATGAAGCTCAACACATTCAATTAGGACCAAAATAGGCATTACATCATCCTTTCAAACCTTCCTAGTACTAAAATGGAAGAATTGACCAAAGTAAGACCAAATGAAGCTCAAAACACTCAATTAGGACCAAAATAGGCTCATTACATCATCTTTCGTTATCTAAACCTTCCTAGTGACTAAAATGAAATAATTGACCAAAGTAAGACCTAATGAAGCTCAATACACTCAATTAGGACCAAAATAGCTCATTACTCATCCTTTGGTTATCTAAACCTCTTAATGACTAAAATGGAGTCATTGACCAAAGTAAGACCAAATGAAGCTCAACACATTCAATTAGGACCAAAATAGGCTCATTACATCATCCTTTCGTTATCTAACCTTCCTAGTAACTAAAATGGAAGAATTGACCAAAGTAAGACCTAATGAAGCTCAATACACTCAAGTACGACAAAAAATAGGCTCATTACATCATCCTTTGGTTATCTGAACCTTCCTAGTGACTAAAATGAAAGAATTGACCAAAGTAAGACTTAATGAAGCTCAATACACTCAATTAGGACCAAAATAGGCTCATTACATCATCCTTTGGTTATCTAAACCTTCCTAATGACTAAAATGGCGTCATTGACCAAAGTAAGACCAAATGAAGCTCAATACATTTAATTAGGACCAAAATAGGCTCATTACATCATCCTTTCGTTATCTAAACCTTCCTAGTAACTAAAATGGAAGAATTGACCAAAGTAAGACCTAATGAAGCTCAATACACTCAATTAGGACCAAAATAGGCTCATTACATCATCCTTTGGTTATCTACACCTCCTAGTAACTAAAATGGAAGAATTGACCAAAGTAAGACCTACTGAAGCTCAATACACTCAATTAGGACCAAAATAAGCTCATTACATCATCCTTTGGTTATCTAAACATTCCTAATGACTAAAATGGGTCATTGACAAAGTAAGACCAAATGAAGCTCAATACATTCAATTAGGACCAAAATAGGCTCATTACATCAGCCTTTCGTTATCTAAACCTTCCTAGTGACTAAAATGAAAGAATTGACCAAAGTAAGACCTAATGAAGCTCAATACACTCAATTAGGACCAAAATAGGCTCATTACATCATCCTTTGTTATCTAAACCTTCCTAATGACTAAAATGCATTGACCAAAGTAAGACCTAATGAAGCTCAATCTCAATAAGGACCAAAATAGGCTCATTACATCATCCTTTGGTTATCTACACCATCCTAGTAACTAAAATGGAAGAATTGACCAAAGTAAGACCTACTGAAGCTCAATACACTCAATTAGGACAAAATAGGCTCATTACATCATCCTTTGTTATCTAAACCTCCTAGTAACTAAAATGGAAGAATTGACCAAAGTAAGACCTACTGAAGCTCAATACACTCAATTAGGACAAAAATAGGCTCATTACATCATCCTTTGGTATCTACACCATCCTAGTAACTAAAATGGAAGAATTGACCAAGTAAGACCTACTGAAGCTCAATACACTCAATTAGGACCAAAATAGGCTCATTACATCATCCTTTGGTTATCTAAACATTCCTAATGACCAAAATGGGGTCATTGACCAAAGTAAGACCAAATGAAGCTCAATACATTCAATTAGGACCAAAATAGGCTCATTACATCAGCCTTTCGTTATCTAAACCTTCCTAGTGACTAAAATGAAAGAATTGACCAAAGTAAGACCTAATGAAGCTCAATACACTCAATTAGGACCAAAATAGGCTCATTACATCATCCTTTAGTTATCTAAACCTTCCTAATGACTAAAATGGTCATTGACCAAAGTAAGACCTAATGAAGCTCAATACACTCAATAAGGACCAAAATAGGCTCATTACATCATCCTTTGGTTATCTAAACCATCCTAGTAACTAAAATGGAAGAATTGACCAAAGTAAGACCTACTGAAGCTCAATACACTCAATTAGGACATAAAATAGGCTCATTACATCATCCTTTGGGTATCTACACCATCCTAGTAAAAATGGAAGAATTGACCAAAGTAAGACCTACTGAAGCTCAATACACTCATTAGGACCAAAATAGGCTCATTACATCATCCTTTGGTTATCTAAACATTCCTAATGACTAAAATGGAGTCATTGACCAAAGTAAGACCAAATGAAGCTCAATACATTCAATTAGGACCAAAAATAGGCTCATTACATCAGCCTTTCGTTATCTAAACCTTCCTAGTGACTAGAAATGAAAGAATTGACCAAAGTAAGACCTAATGAAGCTCAATACACTCAATTAGGAGCAAAATAGGCTCATTACATCATCCTTTAGTTATCTAAACCTTCCTAATGACTAAAATGTTGTCATTGACCAAAGTAAGACCTAATGAAGCTCAATACACTCAATTAGGACCAAAAGGCTCATTACATCATCCTTTGGTTATCTAAACCTTCCTAATGACTAAAATGGCGTCATTGACCAAAGTAAGACCAAATGAAGCTCAATACATTTAATTAGGACCAAAATAGGCTCATTACATCATCCTTTCGTTATCTAAACCTTCCTAGTAACTAAAATGCAAGAATTGACCAAAGTAAGACCTAATGAAACTCAATAGACTCAATTAGGACAAAAATAGGCTCATTAGATCATCCTTTGCTTATCTACACCATCCTAGTGACTAAAATGGAGTCATTGACCAAAGTAAGACCAAATGAAGCTCAACACACTCAATAAGGACCAAAATAGGCTCATTACATCATCCTTTGCTTATCTAAACCTTCCTAGTGACTAAAGTGGAGTCATGGACAAAGTAAGACCAAATGAAGCTCAATACACTCAATTAGGACCAAAATAGGCTCATTACATCATCCTTTGGTTATCTAAACCTTCCTATTGACTAAAATGGCATCATTGACCAAAGTAAGACTAAATAAAGCTTAATACATTTAATTAGGACCAAAATAGGCTCATTACATCATGTTTTCGTTATCTAAACCTTCCTAGTAACTAAAATGGAAGAATTGACCAAAGTAAGACCTAATGAAGCTCAAAACACTCAATTAGGACCAAAATAGGCTTATTACATCATCCTTTGGTTATCTAAACCTTCCTAGTGACTAAAATGAAATAATTGACCAAAGTAAGACCTAATGAAGCTCAATACACTCAATTAGGACCAAAATAGGCTCATTACATCATCCTTTGGTTATCTAAACCTTCTTAATGACTAAAATGGAGTCATTGACCAAAGTAAGACCAAATGAAGCTCAACACATTCAATTAGGACCAAAATAGGCTCATTACATCATCCTTTCGTTATCTAAACCTTCCTAGTAACTAAAATGGAAGAATTGACCAAAGTAAGACCAATGAAGCTCAAAACACTCAATTAGGACCAAAATAGGCTCATTACATCATACTTTCGTTATCTAAACCTTCCTAGAGACTAAAATGAAATAATTGACCAAAGTAAGACCTAATGAAGCTCAATACACTCAATTAGGACCAAAATAAGCTCATTACCTCATCCTTTGGTTATCTAAACCGTCTTAATGACTAAAATGGAGTCATTGACCAAAGTAAGACCAAATGAAGCTCAACACATTCAATTAGGACCAAAATAGGCTCATTACATC
>RYYW01000538.1:0-35823 GCA_013621005.1 Aeschynomene evenia | reverse complement strand
TTAAGATGAGTTTTCGATTAACGTTCCCGGTCCAGTTGGCCCAAGACGCTAGGTGATGAAGCACCCCTCGAATCTAATTACCCAAGCCTTTCCCTGACACAATCACACCACAAGCACATAGCTAGGTTCTAAAAATATAAAATGAAGATGTCCCCTAGCCATTGGTGCTCAGAGCCTTAGAATTTTTTAGCACAGTCTACCCTTCTTCTTTACTTATCACACTTCATACATTTTCATCTATTTTTCAGAGACTTCACACTACATTTATGTAATCAATTTATCAACACAGTTGTCTTTTGGAAATACTCCAAGAACCACTATAATCATTTTCTGCAGCATTATTTCTTTGCTACCTCCCTATTTATTCATCATTATTTCTTTCCAATTCATTCATGCATTTCGATCACATTCTTGAGTTAGCCTTAACCATTATAATCACTCTTGCTCTTTTTACAATTGTTCATCACTCCCTTACACAACACAAGACACTAATGACAGAACTCGACTCTCACAAAAATTTAAATTTATTCAAGCATGAATTAAAAACTTACCTGAAGGGGGTGGTCAATCCCCCCTTGATCCTCATCCTCATCATCCTCTTCTCTTCTCCTCTTCATCTTCCTCATCAATTGATGGGTTGGGCTCCCTGTATTCCCACTTCGTCTTACAACTAGTTTGACACTCAGGAAATTTTTCTGGAGCCAGCTTATGAAATGCATGAACAAGGTAGGAGAACATGTCATGGGAATAAATTTCTGAAGTCATTCAATTCGACCCTCAGCTTCTGTACTTCCGTAAACTCCTGTTGCTTTTGATTCTTACTTGGTATGTCCTCCATAGGTTCATCTGGAGGGGCAACGGATGGAAGTTCAGGCTCCTTACCAGTATCCCTCTTCCTTGATCTTCCAATGGCTGCAGCAGTTATTGGCCTGGGCACCAGAATGGGAGAGTCACCTTCAATTACTACTCTCCTGCAGCTTCGGTAAGGCGCTGAATGAGGCACGGAAATCCCAAGGTTAGTCTTGCTGAGTAGACGAATTTTGCTATACCCTTGGATAATAAAGTGCCCAGATCAACTTGTTCCTTGGTAATAAGGCAATGAATCATTATTGCCCTATCCACCGTTACCTCTGAATGATGAGTGGTCGGGAGGATGGTGTGATTGATGAATTCTAACCACCCTCTGGCCACAGGAATAAGGTCTGCCCGAGCTAGCTGATTTGGGTTGCCGTGTCTATCCATCCTCCAGTTCGCCCGGGTTTACAGATTTCCCGCAGCACCGTTTGCAGCTTCTGATTCCCCTTCAACCGTGCACAATATCCATAGGGCGATTTTTCTGGATTGACTTCAAGATTCAATACTGTTTCCACCATTTCAGAGCTAAAGTCAATCACCTTTCCTCTGAGAAAGCTCTTAAACTCCCTTTCTTTAGTCTTCTCTGATTGCCACGCATTTGCATAGAATTCTAGCACCCTTTGCATTCCCACAATGCCAGGGGTGAACACCAGCCTCCACCCCCTCTTCGATCAATTTCTTCTTGGATTTCTGGAAATTCCCCTCTCTAAACGCAAAACCAATTTCCGGAATGATCGATTTGTTCACGACCACTGAATTGTAGTAGTCTTCATTTTCTTTCGTCCGGAAACGATGAGAGTAGTAGGAGGGAGATGTAGCCACTTCCTTTCCCTTTCTCTTCTTGGATGATGGTGCCATTTCCTGTAAACAAATCGAACCAAAACAAAGACAGGAAGCCACATGACAGTAACACCATTAGTATTTTAGCTCAATAGAAACAAACAAAATCGGCTTTGTTCATCTGTTTCATCTCTCACAATAGAACACTTATGCAATGGATCAATCGGCATTTCTTCCAACACCAAACTTAGAATTTTACAAAAATTCTAAGCCAAACAGCACTAGTTAATTCTATCTCATTTTCATACAAAAGACTCATTGACACTTTCCCCTCACTTCTATATTATCTCTATCTAACCAAATTTTCACTAACTCAGCAGTAGCAGTATTCGCATTGCTTGAACAGTGAGAAAGAAAAAGAATAAATGCTTGCTTCACAGTTAATGAACAACTTACCTACAATAGAGATAATTAGGAAGATTAGACGATGACCAAGGTGTAGCCTTTCACGAGAATGATGTGGCTAACAGGGGAAGGTGGTGGACGACGGGGGGAAGAGCCGAGAGAAGTGTGTGTTTATGTGAGGGCGGATGTTTGGAAGAGTGGCTGTGCAAGATTTGGAAGAAGTGTGTGAATGAATGAATGAAGAGAGAATGACCGATTCTCTTCTTAGAGTGGTGCTACCACTATGCTCTTCGGCGCGCGAAACTTGCGCGCCCAAAATCTAGAGAAGGCGCAAAGCGCCAAGAGAGAGGAGGGAGTTTGGCGCAAGGCGCCAGAATGAAAAGAATTCGGGCGCGAAGCGCCAGAAGAGAACAGATTGGGCGCAAAGCGCCAAATGAATTGGAATCAGGCGCAAGGCGCCAGGGGAAAGGGAATTCGGGCGCGAAGCGCCAAAAGAATTAGATTCAGGCGCAAGGCGCCATGAGAAGGGGGAGTGTCGGGCGCATGGCGCCAGAATGACTGACACGTGGGCGCGAAGCACCAAAATGAAATAGAATAAGGCGCACGGCGCCAAGAGTGAAGAAATATGGGCGCTTCGCGCCATATTGAAAGTATACTCGGGCGCAAGGCGCTACGAGGGCGCATCGCGCCTCTGGGTTCGAATTTCTCTTGTTCGCTACTGTCTTCCAGGCGCAATGCGCAGTGCTAGCGCGAGGCGCTGGATGAAGCTACTTATGAGGGCGCTATGCGCCACTAGGAGAGAAATTTTTTTTTTTTTTTTTTTAAAAAAAAAAACTAAACATCATAAAAATTCACTAAAAAGATACTAATTGGGTTGCCTCCCAATAAGCGCTTCTTTAACGTCACTAGCTTGACGTATGACATTTTCTCAAGTGAGTGTTTGAAGAGAGACGACTCGGTCAATCTCTCCCCAAGATAATGTTTCAATCTTTGCCCATTCACAGTGAACTTTCTTTCAGATTTGGAGTCCATGATCTCTACATGCCCATAAGGTGAAACCTTAGTGATAGTGAATGGTCCTGACCATCTTGTCTTCAATTTTCCTGGGAACAACCTTAATCTTGAATTAAATAAAAGAACTTGTTGTCCAGGTTCAAACTGTCTTGGAGTGATCTTTTTGTCATGCCACCGCTTGGTTCTCTCCTTATACAACTTAGCATTATCATAAGCTTGACTACGAAATTCGTCAAGTTCATTGAGTTGTAGTAAATCTCTTGTCATTTGCCGATTTTTCATCAAAATTCAAAAAATTTTATGGCCCAAAATGATTTATGTTCAAGTTCAACAGGCAAGTGACAAGATTTACCATATAAAAGTTGATAAGGAGACATACCAATTGGTGTTTTTGAATGCAGTTCTGTAGGCCCAAAGTGCATCATCAATTTTCTTGACCAATCCTTCTTGAAGCATTTACAACTTTTTCCAGATCCTCTTCAATTCCCTATTGGATATTTCAGCTTGCCCACTGTTTGAGGGTGATATGGGGTGGCTACCTTGTGCTTGACTCCATATTTTTGTAGAAGACTCTCCAATTGTTTATTACAGAAGTGACTTCCACCATCACTAATCAAGATTCTAGGAACTCCAAACCTTGAGAAGATCATCTTCCTGAGAAAATTCACCACCACTTTTGCCTCATTAGTGGGGGAGGCAATTGCTTCAACCCATTTGGATACATAGTCTACTGCTACCAGGATGTATAAGTTGGAGTAGGAGGATGGAAAGGGACCCATGAAATCTATTCCCCACACATCAAACAAATCCACTTCAAGAATGAACTGCTGAGGCATTTCATGCTTCCTTTGAATATTCCCAGTTCTTTGGCATCTATCACATCTCTCTAACAAAACGCTCTTGCATCCTTAAAGATTGTTTGGCCAGTACAACCCACTTTGTAAAACCTTGGCTGCAGTTCTTTCTCCACTAAAATGTCCACCATATCGGAACCATGACAGTGCCATAAAAACACTATATACTCTTCCCCGGGATGCACCTTCTAATTACTCCATCACTACACCTTTTGAACAAATAAGGTTCATCCCATAAATAATACCTCGCATCATGCATGAATTTCTTTTTCTGATTCCAATTCATTTCACTTGGAACCCTTCCCCCAGCTTTATAATTTGCTATGTCAGCAAACCATGGCAACACTTGTATAGCTAGGATTGTTCATCTGGAAACTCCTCATTCACTGGCACCTTAATCATTTGCTCCTCTCCCTGTACAATCGAGACAAGTGGTCTGCCACTAAGTTTTCTGAACCTTTCTTATCTCTTATCTCAATGTTGAACTCTTGTAGCAATAGCACCCATCTGATCAGTCTGGCTTTGCATCCTGTTTATTCATCAAATACTTAAGAGCAGAATGATCAGTGTAGACTATTACTTTTGACCCAACCAAATAAGATCTGAATTTATCAAAAGCAAAAAACTACAGCCAATAATTCCTTCTCTGTTGTTGCATAATTTTTTTGTGCATCATTTAATACACGACTTGCATAATAATAACATGCAACAACTTGTTTTTTCTTTGTCCTAAAACAGCCCCAATTGCAAAATCACTTGCATCACACATTAGTTCAAATGGTAAGGACCAATCAGGAGGAGAAATTATTGGTGCAGTAACAAGTTTGGTTTTGAGAGTTTCAAAGGCATGTATGCATTCATTGTCAAAGTTAAATTGTGAATCTTTCATTAAAAGACTACTCAGTGGTTTTGCAATTTTTGAAAAGTCTTTATGAACCTTCTATAGAACCCAGCATGCCCCAAGAAACTTCTCATTGCCTTAACATTTATAGGTGGAGGTAATTTTTCAATCACCTCCACTTTGGCTCTATCAACTTCAATACCTTTTGAAGAAACTCGGTGTCCAAGAACAATACCTTCTGTTACCATAAAATGACATTTTTCCCAATTCAAAACAAGTTCGTTTCTTGACACCTCATTAAAACCAAAGATAGATGTTTGAGACAGGACTCAAATGAATTACCAAAAACAGAAAAATCATCCATAAATACCTCAATGAATTTTTCTACCATATCAGAGAATATAGAAAGCATGCACCTTTGGAAAGTGGCGGGTGCATTGCATAACCCGAAAGGCATTCTTCGATAGGCAAAAACTCCATAAGGGCATGTGAAGGCTGTCTTCTCTTGATCTACAGGATCTACTGCAATTTGATTATAGCCTGAATAACCATCCAGGAAGCAGTAATATGGATGACCCGCCAACCTCTCCAACATTTGATCAATGAATGGAAGTGGAAAATGATCTTTTCTAGTGGCCACATTTAATCTTCTATAATCAATGCACATTCTCCACCCAGTAACTGTCCTTGTAGGAATTAACTCATTATTTTCATTCTTCACCACAATGATGCCACCTTTCTTTGGTACCACTTGTACTGGACTCACCCAAGGACTGTCAGAAATGGATAGATAATCCCAGCATCCCATAACTTCAGAACTTCTTTTAATACTACTTCCTTCATGATGGGGTTGAGTCTTCGTTGAGGTTGCACTACTGGTTTTGAGTCTTCTTCCATGAGGATTTTATGCATGCACATGGTTGGACTAATCCCCTTGAGGTCACTAAGCTTCCATCCAATTGCCCCTTTATGCTTCTTCAACACTTCCAGTAATTCCCCTTCCTCTTTTTCATTTAGTGAAGCATTGATTATCACAGGATAGAACTCATCATTTCCTATGAAAGCATATTTAAGAGATGAAGGCAATGGTTTTAATTCGGGCTTGTAATTTCTTGCTTCTCACTCTTTTTCTTCGATAACAGCTCCTCTGTTTCTTGTAACGTTAGGGAAGAATTTGACATATTGAGCTCCTCTTGTTCTTTCCATCATTCTCTTCCACCAAAGCTACTGTTTCTATAACATCATCTCCCCAAGTCAATGCAAACACTTCCTCTACCAAGGGATCTATTGTGTCTAACCTCATGCCAACTTTCTTGATCCACTGGAAATTTCATAGTGTTAAAAACATTAAAGACTACCTTTCATCATGCACCCTTAATGTTAACTCACCTTTTGCACATCAATTAAAGCTCTTCCAGTGGCTAAGAATGGTCTCCCAAGGATAATAGGAGTGTCTTCATCTTCCTCCATATCAAGCACCACAAAGTCTGCAGGAAAAATAAACTTATCAACTTTGACAAGTGCATTTTCTACAACACCAAAGGGGAACTTGATTGAACGATCAGCAAGTTGCAGAGAAATAGAAGTTGGCTTCACTTCCTCTATGTTAACTTCTTCATCATGGACAAGGGCATGAGGTTTATACTTGCCCCCAAATCACACAGGGCCTTCCCAATGGTCAAGCTTCCAATGGTGCAAGGAACATAAAACTTCCCAGGATCCTTCAATTTTTGAGGAATCTTCTTTTGAATGACCGCACTACATTCCTCCGTGAGCATCATTGTTTCATCCTCCCTGAGTGTTCTCTTCCTTGACAGCAAATCTTTCATGAACTTGGCATATAAAGGCATTTGCTCAAGAGCCTCAGCAAATGGGATATTTATTTGCAACTTCCTAAATATGTCCAAGAACTTTGAGAATTGCTTTTCCTGGTTTTGTTTTTGAAGTCTTTGAGGATATGGTAGCCTTGGCTTGTATGGAGCAACTTGAACTTCTTCCTTCTTTTCTTCCTGCATGGATACTTCTTTTTCTCTTTCTTCAATTATGGGAAGTTCTTTTTCTTTTTGTTTTTCCCGTACCTCCACTTTCTCTTTCTTTCTTCTTTTTGCTCTTTAAGTATTTTTCCACTCCTCAAGTGAATAGCCTTACAATGCTCCTTAGGATTTGGTTCTGTGTTGCTTGGAAAAATCCCTGCAGGCCTCTCAGAGAGTTGTTTAGCTATTTGACCCACTTGCACCTCCAAGTTCCTTATAGAAGCCTCTTGATTTTTGAAATTAGCCCTTGTCTCCTGCATGAAACTTGAGGTTTGCTGCACAAAAGTAGAAGTGGATTGAGTGAGTTTCTCCATAGCAATCTCCAATGGAGTTGGTTTAGGAGGACCTTGTGGAGGAATGAATGGGGGTTGTTGACTTGGAACATTGAATTGCTTCTGCCCTTGATTTCCCCATCCAAAATTTGGATGATTCCTCCACCCCGGATTATAGGTTTTGGAGTATGGATCATTTTGTTGCCTTGGAGGGTTCCCCATGTAGTTTACTTGCTCCGGTGGAGTTTCTTTGAAGAGATCACATTCTTCATTCTTATGAGACCCACCACAAAGTTCACAGGATGAATTTGGAGGTCCTACTGCAGCAACTTGCATTTGTCCCATTTGCTTTGTAAGTGTTGCTAGTTGTTGAGACATCATCTTGTTTTGTGCCAAGAGAGTATCCAATGTGTCTAGCTCCATTATACCTTTCCTTAATGGGGTTCGATCACTTGGACATAAGAAGTTATTCTCAGCCATTGTTTCAATCAACTCTAAAGCTTCCTCAGGCGTCTTTCTATGAAGAGATCCTCCAGCACTTGCATTAATCATAGCTCTCGAACTTTGAGAAACTCCATCATAGAATGTCTGAATTTGTAGCCAGTCAAGGATTGCATGGTGTGGACATTTTCTGAGCATCTCCTTGTATCTTTCCCATGCTTCATAGAGTGATTCTCCCTCCTTTTGAGCAAATGAATTAATGTCATTCCTTAGCTTTGCTAGCTTCTGCGGAGGGAAATACTTAGCTAGAAATTTGCTAACTAAGTCATCCCATGTACTGATGCTTTCGAGTGGCTGTGACTGCAACCATAGTTTAGCTCTATCCCTCAGAGAAAAAGGGAAGAGTCTCAACTTAATTGCATCTGAACTCACACCATTGCTTTTGATTGTATCACATAACTGGAGGAAAGTAGCTAAGTGAACATTAGGATCATCAAGAGCTCCTCCACTGAATTGTTCTTGTTGCACCAATTGAATGAGTGAAGGTTTGAGCTCAAAGTTATTTGCTTGCATTGGTAGCGGAACAATACTACTCCCACACCCATTAGTGGTAGGTGTGGCATAATCTCCCAGCGTTCTTCTCGGTCCATGACCTTCTTCTTCTGCCATCTCTGCTTTTTTCTTTGCTTGTCTCAACTTCCTCAAGGTCTTTTCAATTTCAGGATCGAAATATAACTCCGTTCGTTCTATTTTTGCATGCAAAACAAACACCAAACTAAATGAAAGTGAGATCTAGCACTTCCCGACGTCACAGTGAAGGGAATACTAGAGTAAAAATAAAATAAAAATATCTAATTTAGAAATCACACAATTACTCTAATTGTCAGTTTCAATTAATCCCCGGCAACGGCGCCAAAAACTTGATAGGCTATCGGCAAGTGCACCGAATCGTACAAGTAATAAAGTCCACGGTGAGTGGGTATCATTCCCACGAGGATTAAAGAACCGAGCAAAAATTTCGTGATGTGATTTTCTAATTAGACGAATCAAATTAAGAGTGATGAATGAATTGAAATCATAAATTCAAAAAGAGTATTGAAAGTAAAGAGACAGTAAACTTTTTATGAAAAATTCAAAGGATGAGAGGTTAGGGAATCGGATTCACGTATCTTATGAGATAATCAAAACAATTGCTTGCCTTTAAATTTTAAAACTTTAATTCAATGAATGAATCTTAAGTTGTCAATTCCAATCCCTTGGTAATTTAACACTTTTTCTATGATCAATTAGTCAATCCCTTGAACAAATCGTTTCACAGAAAAGAAAATATGTTTGCTGATTCAAAGTTCATAAAAATCTTGACTCTATTCCTAGATATCAATCTTTCCGGCAATTTTCCTTGAGCTAATTCACACACTTATTTTCCCAAATAAACGTATGAATCCTAGATAAGTTGAAAAGCGATTTTCCAATCTTCAGAACAACACAAAACAAATAAGGTAGTTACCTGAATTGAAGAAATAGAATTCAAAGGTTCACAATCATCGGATTAACTCATAGTGATACGATTCCCCTATCCCTAACATAGAATTAGTTGCTCATAATCAAAGTAAACAAAGCGTAGAAATTGAAAGAAAACATGTTAAAGAACGAATAACTAATTGTATTGAAAAACAGAGTAAAAAAAAAAAGAAAAATAGAGTACTCGAATGAAAGTAAAAACAAGCTGCCTAGACAATAAGGATTTCCCAGCATAAAAAAAAAGATCCCTAATTGCCCCCTATTCTCGTCCTATATATAATCAGATAGTCCTAGAATTTAAATTGATTACAGAGGGATTTTGTTTAAAAATAACTAAGACAGTGTAATATCTAAACAGATTTAATCCTGAATTATAGATGCTCTGTTTCCACTTTTATCCGGACGCAAGGCGTAGGGAGGACGCGGCGCGCTACATGGGTTGGCTTCTCCGGGGCGCGGGGCGCCTGCTGGACGCAGGGCGCCAGCCATTCGACCTCTCTCGGGCACAAGGCGCCTGGAGGACGCAACGCGCAAGCTTCCTGGGCGCACGACTGGTGGAGGGCGCAAGGCGCCTCGGCAGGGAACTCTTGGGCGCGGGGCGCCAGACTTCTGGGCGCAGGGCGCCATGTGGGCGCGACGCGCTAGCTTCTCTCGCAGATTTTCATTTCCATTCTGAGTTTGAGGCGCTGCGCGTGAGTGAGGCGCCCAGCGTCTCAAATTGGGCTCTTTCAGTGCATCTCCAAATAGCAATTACTTGCTCAAATCCTGAAATTAACACCAACATAGTACCCAAAACGTAATATAACCCAGGAAAATCCAATGTATTCTAGAAACACTTAAATTACTCTAAAAACACACTGAATTTAACTAAACAAACACAATTTCTTAGAATTTAAACTACAAAATTACATAAAGATGCCAGGGCATCACACCTCATGCTGCTGGTTCACAGTCTGAATCAGCAGTAGCTACTTACGCTTCCCTTGCAGATTCTTCTCTTGTGTCTGTTGTTGCAGGTGCTGATACCACTGCACCCACTTTGGAATTGACGCTGTTGCCCGATCATTTGAAGTATGCATTCTTGTAGCCTAATGAGCAGCGGTCGATCATCATTGTTAGGGATTTACTCCCTGACCAAGAGGAGAGATTGTTGAGCATAGTGAAGCAGAACATGAGGGCTATTGGCTGGACACTTGCAGACATTCCTAGTATTAGCCCCTCCACTTGTATGCACCGTATTCAGTTGGAGGAGGGGGCTAAACCAGTGAGGTAGCCCCAAAGGCGGCTCAACCCCTTGATACTAGATGTGGTAAAAAAGGAGATGAGCAAGTTATTGGTTGCTGGCATCATTTATCCGATCTCGGATAGCAAGTGGGTTAGCCCTGTGCAGGTTGTTCCGAAGAAGAGTGGGATCACAGTGCAGAAAAATGAGAAAAATGAGTTGATCCCCACTCGACTGCAGAATAGCTGGAGAGTCTGCATCGACTACATGAAGCTGAACCAGGCCACTAGGAAGGATCACTTCCCGCTGCCATTCATTGATCAGATGTTGGAGAGGCTAGCTGGCCAGTCCCATTACTGCTTCCTGGACGGATTTTCAGGTTACTTCCAGATACATATCGCTCCGGAGGATCAGGAGAAGACCACATTCACCTGCCCATTTGGCACATTTGCGTACCGTCGGATGCCCTTCGGTCTATGCAATGCCCCAGGTACATTTCAGAGATGCATGGTGAGTATATTTTCTGATTTCTTAGAGGATTGTATGGAGGTATTCATGGACGACTTCACTGTTTACGGTTCTTCTTTTGATGCATGCTTGGATAGCCTTACTAGAGTGTTGCATAGATGTGTCGAGTCACACCTTATACTGAATTTTGAAAAATGTCATTTTATGGTTAGGCAAGGTGTGGTTCTCGGACACATTATCTCTAGTGATGGTATTGCTGTTGATAGAGCTAAGATTGATGTTATTGCCTCTCTGCCTTACCCCGCCTCCGTGCGGGAAGTCCGTTCTTTCCTTGGACATGCAGGTTTCTATAGGCGGTTCATCTAGCACTTCAGCAGCATTGCCCTCCCGCTGTCCAGATTGTTGCAGAAGGATGCAGAGTTCCGTTTTGATGATGACTGCAGGAAAGCATTCGATCAGCTCAAAGGGAAGTTGACCTCCGCACCTGTTTTGATTCCACCTGATTGGAGGTCCCCCTTTGAGTTGATGTGTGATGCCTCCAACTATGCAGTTGGTGCTGTACTTGCTCAAAGGGTCGGGAAGGCTTCCCATGTGATAGCCTATGCTTCCCGCACCCTTGACTCCGCCCAAGCCAATTACACCACTACGGAGAAGGAGCTGTTGGCCATTGTATTTGCCTTGGACAAGTTCCGCGCTTACTTATTGGGTACTAAAGTGACTGTATTCTCTGATCATGCAGCGCTTAAGTACCTACTAAGAAAGCCGGATGCTAAGCCAAGGCTCATCAGATGGATGCTACTATTGCAGGAGTTTGATCTGGAGATCCGGGATAGAAGTGGAGCTGAGAATCTTGTAACAGATCACCTCAGTCGCATTTCTTAGGCACCAGAGCCTCATCCCATCCATGATTCATTTCCTGATGAGCAGCTCTTACAGGTTGATGTGGGTAAGGACCCTTGGTATGCTGATTTAGTTAACTATCTGGTTGCTTCGCAGTTGCCTGCTCACTTATCTAGGCACCAGATAGCTAAGCTAAAGAGCGATGCCAAGTTTTATCTTTGGGATGATCCTTATCTTTGGCGGATGTGTAGTGATCAGGTTATCAGGCGGTGTGTGCATGAGCATGAGGTTCCCTCTGTTCTGCGCTTTTGTCACACACTTGCGTGTGGCGGCCACTTTGGCCCGCAACGCACTGCCAGGAGAGTTTTGGACTCTGGGCTATATTGGCTCACTTTATTTCGCGATTCTTACACCTTTTGTAAGAGTTGTGAGCGCTGCCAGAAAACGGGAAACATCTCCCGTAGGCATGAGATGCCCCAGCAGCCCATACTATTCTGTGAGATTTTTTATGTATGGGGCATCGACTTTATGGGGCCATTCCCCATTTCTTTTGGTTTCTCTTATATACTTGTGGCTGTTGATTATGTCTCTCGATGGGTGGAGGCTAAGGCCACCCTAACTGATGATTCTCATGTTGTTGTGGATTTTGTCAGATCTCAGATTTTTTGCAGGTTCGGGTTGCCGCGTGCCATTATCAGTGATCAGGGGAGCCATTTCTGTAATAAGAATATGGCGGCTCTCTTGAAGAAGTATGGGGTGACGCACAAGGTTTCTACTCCCTACCATCCGCAAACAAATGGCCAAGCGGAAGTGTCAAATAGGGAGTTGAAACACATCTTGGAGAAGACGGTGCAGCCCAACAGGAAAGATTGGAGCAAGAGACTTGATGATGCTCTGTGGGCATACCGCATCGCCTACAAGACACCTTTGGGGATGTCCCCCTATAGGGTTGTCTTTGGTAAGGCGTGCCACCTTCCTGTGGAGATTGAGCATCGAGCATACTGGGCGGTGAAGAGTTGCAACCCTGATTTGTCCCAAGCCGGCCCGCATAGGAAGTTCCAACTTCAAGAGTTGGAAGAGATACGCTTGGAGGCATATGAGAACTCCCGCACTTACAAGGAAAAGATCAAACTCATCCATGATAAGATGTTAGTGCGGAAGGAGTTCTCCATTGGGCAAAAAGTTCTACTCTACAACTCTCGCCTAAAACTCTTCACTGGTAAGCTTCGCTCCCGTTGGCAAGGTCCTTTTATTGTGCAACATGTGTTTCCTTTTGGTGCTATACAGGTTTTGGATCCCGGAACGAGAAAGATGTTCACAGTAAATGGTCACCGCTTGAAGTCATTTCATGAGGAGATCCCCCAAGAGGACATTAAGGAGACCCACCTCCTTCCAGCCACTTATACTTGATAGTGAAGTTTCTCCCCTTTCTTTCTTCTTTTCTAGTTTCTATTTGCATTAGTTGAGTAGGTTGTTTGTTGTTGCATTGTAGATTTCATGCTAGTCATTAGTTAGGTTGTTTGCTTAGATAGGTTGTTACTTTCCTTTCTTGATTGATTTGGAAGTGTTGTACTTGAGACTTGCATCATTTTCTTAGGTGGTTAGAGTTCCGACATAATTGCATTTCACTTTGTCCTTCTTGATACTTGCTTGGTGATTGATCTTATTGTGTATAGATGATTTGTCTTTGGACACTTACCTTGTGAGTTTTGGGCCTTTCATTAGGTGGCCACATTGCATGCCATTTCATTCTTGTTGTGTGCTTCTCTTGTGGACTTTGTCATTCTTGGGTTTGCCTTGACTCTTCATTGAGATTACATTTTCATATGCATTCTTGAGTGTGATGGAGGCACTTTTCTTCTTGAGTCCACGGCCATATTGCCTACCCTATACATTGCCCTTGCAAGCCCCTTTGAGCCATATATCCCATTCTTTCATCTTAGCTCATCATAAGCCAAAAAAGTGAAAAACCAATTTACACCCTATACCTTTGGAAAGTGGAGTAGCATTGGTTTTATCATCTTGCATGCTTGAGTCTAAGTGTGGGGGTTTGCCATGGAAGGCAAACTTCTAAGTGTGGGGGAAGGACACCTTGGTTGTTGATTGTACTATGTGTCTTTGTTGCATTGTATATGTGGTCTTATGTGTGGATTGTTGTATGTGAAAAAAAAAAGGGAATAAAGAAATAAAAGCACACAAAAGCAAAAGCAAAGTAAGAAAAAAAAAAGCAAAAAGAAATTCAAGGTCAAAGACCTAATGTTTTAAGTGTGAAATGTAAAAAAAAAAAAAAAGTGAGCAAAGCTCTTGTGCTTTTGTGTGCTTGGTTGCAAAAAAGTGAAATCCATGCATTGTGTTTGGGTGGAATTCCCCCTTGTGTTTAATTGTGACTCATGCTAACCAATGCTAGTCTTATTTCCTTAGGTCTTTAGCTCACTTTCCCATACATTCCACACCCTCACCTTGGCCTCATTACAACCAAAACAAAGACCTCTTGATTCTTGGATGCATTGAATACTAGTAGTGGAGATTTAGAGGTTTGGCAAACCTATGTTGAATGCTTGGTCCAACAAGAGAGTTGAGAGGAAGACAAGTCCACCATAATAGTGAGTTGAGAGCACACACACCCTTTGAGGTCCATACATTTCATCTATGCATTTTAAGGGATTTTGCATTGCTTGTGTATTGTACCTCCTTCATATTGGAATGCTTGGTTGTTGGAAACTCTTACCACTTTAAATTGCTTTCTTGGTCTTGAGTCAAAACACTTTTGGATCATTCATTGGAATCCAAGTAGCACCTCTTGATTTCCCTCTTTGTCTCTATGGTTAACTTTTGATTCTTAGTCTTGCATGGGGACATGCAAGGGCTAAGTGTGGGGGAATTTGATATAGCATTATTGTATTGATTATTTCCCTCTTGTATGCATGTAATTTGACCACTTTTGAGATGAATGAGCTACTTTTGCATCATATTAGGCATTTGGTACTTGATTGGAACTTTGTGCATTTTCTCAGCATTTTGTGCTTTGTGACACTATTCTGTAATTTGCCTATAACTTGAGTTCTAGAAATTGGAATTTTGTGTTCTTTGTCTTGTTGAAAAGCTTAGACAAAGGTCTACAAAGTTGATGAAGAATAGGAAAGCTGATTCAGACCATAAGGATTCCAAATTGGAGCTTCAAGTTGAGTCAATCTTGCTGCAGAATTCTGGACAGCAATCCTGGACAGCAAGTGTTGCAGAAGCCATAGCTGGAGCTACAGATGTTGAAATCACTCCATTTCAGTTTAATTGGAAAGCTAAGGCACAAGGATTCATTTCATCTTCAGAGCTCAAAAGCAATTGAAGTCTCTAAGGAGCTCAAAAGTTGACTCAAAGTTGCTGCAGCGAGTGTGACAGCAATCTGGAGTAGCACTCAGTATTTTGCCTATATCTGGAGCTATACTTACTGGAATTGGATGATCTTGGTGGCTATGGAAAGCTGAGACATAGAGCTACAACGTTTCTTCAGGGCTCGAGGGCAGAAGCATCCATTAGAGGCTTCAGATATTGGCTGCAATATTTTGGGCAGAAGCTTAACCTTGCTGAGTTGCCTTAAGTGTCATAATTTTGTGCATTGTCCATTGTGCCCTTGCCTTATGTGTTGTAATTGTTTAGTGTGTGGGCTTTTTAGACATTTCCACCTTCTTTTATGTCTATTTAAGTCCTACATCAGATTTGGAGGGAACACTTAACATTCATTTTATACAATTCAAGTTTTAGAATTACATTTTCTCTCTAGGTTCTATCATTTTCGTTTTTTCCTTTCTCCCATTTTCTTCTTGCTGATTTCTCCATGATCATGGAGAACTAAGCTCATAGCTAGCTTGAGGATGGAGGATTGTAAAAGATATTGAGATTAGCAATGTGATTGAGGTATTTCTTGTATTTCTTTCATGATTCATTCAAGAATTTCGAGTTCTCTCTTCTCATCTCTTCTTGATTTATGATTCAAGAATTATGAATATTTTCTAATTCTTGAATTATGAATCCAATTGATTAATAATTCTAGAGATTTCTGAGTTATTGATCAATAAATTTAAGTTGAGAGAGCATCTAGATCTAGAGATTTCTGATCTAGAGAATTGAATTGTTGAGCTTCAATCTTGATACCTTGAGTTAGGTTTTGAGATTTCAGATTTAATTCAAGTGTATTAAGATGAATGTTTGAAGATTTTCATACGAACTTGGTCTGAGTTCATATTTGAATTTGGTTTTGAAATTCAATTTAATTCTTGAAAGGATCATGAGAGGATAATGAATCAATGATATATGTTTTATAATTCGAATTCCTTGAGCTAGTGTCTTTTACCTATTTGATTAAAATCCTGTTTGAATTTTCTTTTTTCTGAAATTTGATGCTAAAATCCCCAAACCTACCTTGCATAATCACTTTTCACTTCTTGAATTCCTTGGGAAAACGACCTAGGTTTTCCACTTGTCTACAAGTTATCTAGTTTTTAATTTGATTCAATTCGGCAGTTGATCAATAAGTCATCTTTTCCAAATGACCTGAGCCGACTAGCTCATTCCGCCCACCGTAAACCTTATAGAGTCAAACGCCGCAAAAACTACAAGGTAAGGTTGTCACCAAATCCATGTCAATCATTGCAAACTTTAACCCGCTGATGTGCCAATCAACGAGAGACACAAGCTATCACATTTCTCTCCATGCCTTCCCACTAAACAACTCATTCCGGTCTCAATTCAATACCTCTTAGCATTTCTTGAGTGATCCGAACATATAACTTTGCGAGTGTCCTTTACAGTCAACCTTCTCAAGTCACATACATTGGTACACCAAATCTCCTACTTCATCTTAACGTCCCTTTTTCGATTCCAATGAAAATCCCAAGTCCTTACATCATCATCCTTAGCCTTAAGCTCCTTCACCCATGAATCTTCTCTCTGTAATGTCCTAATCTGAATCAAGACAACTAAGCCTTATCATGTGTTAGAATTACACCTTGTCTTCTTGACTCAAAATGCAGTCCTTCATATCAAAATGACATACTTCATTCACTGGGGTTGGACCGTAGAAACACTAAAAGATAAACAACACATGGACTTCTGTCTCACAACATCAACAACCTTATAAACTTTTTCCCAGGCGATGAATAACATTGCACATAATCCTCAAACATCGTGTCCACCTACATGTCCTCAGATCTCAAGAGCAAACTTCATTACAAACACCTTCCATTCGTGGGTGAAATGTCCCTACTCACGTTGTTTTAACTTTCTTAAACATAGGCAACACCTTTCCATGATTCCCAAGAGAACTTTCGAATGTTGTACTCGAACCATCGTTACACTGGGGCCCTCCTGATCCTGACTTTATAAGAATAGAGGCAGTGCTCACGCACTCCTTAAGCTTTTTGGAAACTCTGATTGACTTCTGACCACTGAGAGCGAACACCATCTTCGATTGACCGTGTCAACGGTACCACTGTTGCCAAGAAATCCTGAACAGAAGTGTCAGCAACACTGACTAAGTCCAAGAAACTCCTGGTTAGAGATGTGGTCTTTGGCTACTGCCGGATTGCTCTCTCCTTCTTGGGGTTTACCATAACCCGTCCTATCCAAGGGAAGCCGCTCCATCCAAAGATCGCATAGCACGCCGAGGCATGAATCACACACTATTCTTCTTGAGACACAAGGCTCACGCCATAGGGAAACAAATCCTACCTGCCTGGAACGTTAAATCTCTGATGCATGACATAAGGCAATTAAGACACATACCACGGCAACATCAAAATCCACCTCCTTAGTTCCAGTCACAACTTCCTCTCGCTTTCCCTCTATTGGACTTGTCTAAAAGGATAAGTCGGGTCAGGTATGTGTCGGGGACTCCCATTAAGCAAGGACGTACCACACAAGGTACTTCAACTGTTTAAATCCAACACATATGTTCAGACTCTGACGACACAACTCTGAATGAAACCTCTCGCACAAGTTCCAAAGGGGGCGATGAGGTCCAAACGATCCTAACCCTCGCGTGATGGGGGAAGCGCACTGCATGAATCAAGATTCCAACCCGACCTGACTCTAGTTGTGGTCCTCACCGATCCTCATCCTCCTCTATACGTAAGGTAGCGGTTTCAATGGCCGTAAAGATCACCCGAGACATCCTTACTAACTACTATCCTTTGTCTTATTCTTTTCTTTCAAACTTTTATTAGCTCTTTACTCCTCTTGTGTGTTACCGATACTAGGGCCAATGCCCGTGACCTTGGGTACAAGCATTCTCCTTATCCAAAAATACAGATCGAAGAATATCGGGTTCCTTAGCCCCTTCATAATTCACTTGACTTTCTTCCTTCTCATGTGACTTCATGAGTTGCATAGCCGTATAACCCAACTGGACTCTACAGCGCACCCAAGTACCAACATAAATAGGATCTGCTTGAACTTAAAGACTACTATGCTAACAACCTTCTTGAATATCCGAGACTATCCTTCCTCTGAAGACTTTGACGAACTCCTCTCACACCGGCGGTGGCATCCTGACATTTGCCTCTTTTCACCAACACCTCGTACCAAGAACAACATTTCCTTATATATAAAGTCTTGAAAATAGAGTTTTAGTACTGCTGTAATCGATTACATACCCCTTGTAAATTTTGGCAGCCTGTAATCGATTACCAACCCGTGGTAACCGATTAAAGTAATCGATTACAGAGTCTTGGTAATCGATTACAGTAATCGATTACAGAGTCTTGGTAATCGATTACCAAGTCGTTGTAATCGATTACAACCTGGGTCAGAGGCGAAATTCTGCAGAAAATTGTCCGAAAATCATCCCCAAATCCACATTTTCACCACAACCCATCCAAATCAAACACAATCAGTATACAATATCAATCATAAATCAACCAATCTCAGTCCCTATCAACTATCATAAAAATAAATTCACAGACTCAATCAAAATCATACATAAACCACAAATAACCCATTACTCACAAATTACTCCAATGAGCTCCAAGACACCACCCGGAGCTAGGATGAGGTACCCTGAGCTTCTCTAGTTCGTTAAGACCCTAGAGAACACATCACAAACCTCAATCTCTCAACAAAATCAAAAATCTCAAATATAAACCCTAAACCCCCAAAACCGAGATTGGAGAGAAATAGACATCAATGGAGAAAAAGAAATACTCTACACTTACCCACAATATACTAGATGAGAAATGCTAACTTGAATCTTGAAGATTGATGAAGATTTGGTTGAGACTGGAGAAAGAGAGAGGTGAGAGGGGAAAAAAGGAAAGAAGAAGAAGAAGTTGTGAATTGGGGGGGGATTGGCTACGGGAAAGGAAAAGAAAAGGGGGAGAAAAAGAAAGAAAAGAGGGGAGGTGGGGCCCACTAGGTGTCCTTGATGGTGTGAGAGTCTCTTTGGAGATTCTCTTAAAGCTATGATTTCCAACCCAAGAGGGGGGGTGAATTGGACCTCTTAATTAGACTACATCACATACACATAACATAGACGATCCTATTGTAAACTTATGGAGCAAACTATAGAGACAAAAGACAATAGCATAGCGCCTCTAACATTGAGGCTCACCAATTCTAAGAGCTTGGAGGAACGGAAGGATTCGCCTCCGGATCTGCACCTAAATCTGAAAATGTTTTGTATGAATGGGTGAGTCATACGCTCAGTGAATAAACGGGTTATAAGCAGTGTATGAAGCATATAACAGTACAATGAAGTTACAACATAAACCAATAACATATATGTATCAATTCCATCGTTCTTATACAGTCTCTTTATCTTGGTAGCTTTTAACCTATGAACACCTGGAGCTCGGCCCCGACTCATGTTCATAGGAAGTATGGATGTCCCGCGAGCTATGCCCCTCATCAGACACCATATTGAGAAACCCCGCGAGCTATGCCCCTCATCAGGTTTCCCATTTACGACCCCGCGAGCTATGCCCCTCCTCAGGTCGTTTTACCATCTCTTAATTCCTTCAAATTTTATCTTATTTAGCGTTGTTAGTGGCACATATCATTTATAATCACAGCATAAGTAATTCATCATCATCTTCACAACATTTACATAGCACTCATGCATCATCGTTTCATCATCACATCATCAGCATCATATCATAAATACAACGACATCATAAATATCCAAGTAATAAGTTTGGGGTAGTGGTGAACAAATGGATTTGAGTAACTAACTTTAAAATATGAAAAATTTTGAGTTAAAGTCTTGAAAATAGAGTTTTAGTACTGCTGTAATCGATTACATACCCCTTGTAATCGATTAACAAGATCAGATTTCGCACTGGAAGGGAATTTTTGTAAATTTTGGCAGCCTGTAATCGATTACCAACCCGTGGTAACCGATTAAAGTAATCGATTACAGAGTCTTGGTAATCGATTACAGTAATCGATTACAGAGTCTTGGTAATCGATTACCAAGTCGTTGTAATCGATTACAACCTGGGTCAGAGGCGAAATTCTGCAGAAAATTGTCCGAAAATCATCCCCAAATCCACATTTTCACCACAACCCATCCAAATCAAACACAATCAGTATACAATATCAATCATAAATCAACCAATCTCAGTCCCTATCAACTATCATAAAAATAAATTCACAGACTCAATCAAAATCATACATAAACCACAAATAACCCATTACTCACAAATTACTCCAATGAGCTCCAAGACACCACCCGGAGCTAGGATGAGGTACCCTGAGCTTCTCTAGTTCGTTAAGACCCTAGAGAACACATCACAAACCTCAATCTCTCAACAAAATCAAAAATCTCAAATATAAACCCTAAACCCCCAAAACCGAGATTGGAGAGAAATAGACATCAATGGAGAAAAAGAAATACTCTACACTTACCCACAATATACTAGATGAGCAATGCTAACTTGAATCTTGAAGATTGATGAAGATTTGGTTGAGACTGGAGAAAGAGAGAGGTGAGAGGGGAAAAAAGGAAAGAAGAAGAAGAAGTTGTGAATTGGGGGGGGGGGGGGGGGGATTGGCTATGGGAAAGGAAAAGAAAAGGGGGAGAAAAAGAAAGAAAAGAGGGGAGGTGGGGCCCACTAGGTGTCCTTGATGGTGTGAGAGTCTCTTTGGAGATTCTCTTAAAGCTATGATTTCCAACCCAAGAGGGGGGGTGAATTGGTTGGTAAATTTTTCTTGTATTTTTAACTTCTGAAATTTTCAGATTGATCAAGCTTCTCAACTTGTCAAGGATTAGTTTCAAAGTTAGAAATATAATTTCAAACACAAGAAATAATGTTTCTCAAAGTACTTAATTTGCAGCGGATTATAATACAACCATTTAACACAAAAATCAAATTTCGCACCAAGCTTCTGACTATTCACAGTATTCAATCTTCTGAATTAATTTCAATCAAAATGACAAAATCAGAATATTAATATCAACTTCAGAAGTATCAATAACATCAAAAACAGATTCAGAAATATCAAACTTCTGAACTCAGAAGATTCAGAAACAGATTCAGAATTCTCAATCTTCTGAATTCTGCAGCAACTAAGTTTCAAGCTTCTGAATCCTGCAACAGTTTTTTTTCCTCAATCTTCTGACTTCGAGAATTCAATTCTTAAATGTCAAAATGATCAAATCAATCAATCAATACTTAAATCCACATACAAACATATGATTCAAATTGTTAAAGCACTTAAAACATGTAAAGAACCATATCAGAAAGATATCAGAAGTATCAATGACAATCACACAAAAATCAGATTTATCAAAACCAAGAACACCAAGCTTCTCACTCTGTTTTCTTAATTTTTTCTAAATCAATCTCAGTTCTGATTTCTTTATCAATTCTATATGTTTTAATCTTGTTAACACAATCACAATCGATACACCAAAATTACTTATATCACCAAGATTATTTGATTCACCAAATTCCTTAAATTTCAAAACTCAAACAAGCATGTTTCTGACTTAGCAATTCTTTCCCTGTTTTGATTTCAGATTTATTAAACACAACCAAAACAATTATATGAATGCAAAAAGCAATATGAATGAATGTATGAGTTAAGGGTAAAAGAAATTGGACCGATTTTATACTGGTTCGGCTAAAACATGCCTACATCCAGTTCTTCAATCCTTGGGAGATTGAGTTCCAATAAAACTTGTCTCAAGAATACACAAGAATTCAATACAAGATATATTTTTCAACCTTCTCAGGTTCGCCCACTCCAAGATATCCCCTCTTGAAGATTTCCTGCCTTGATGTACCCCTCAAGGACTTTTCAGATCTTTGTATCTTGACACCCAAGCAATCGAACTTGTCTTCCAAGAATCTGCCCTTTTAATCTTCCGAAATTTTGCAGCCTCAAACTTCTTGTTTGATCAATCTCAGATTCTTTGAATCTGAAATTCCTTGTTTGCAATCTGATCAGAACATTATCTTGATCCTTCTCTTCACCTTACGTCTGAATTCTTTAATCACACATATCAGAACATTATTCTGATTTACCTTGAGCCTTTCTTTCTTGATCTATCTCAATGACACCAAGACTCTTTCTCTCTCTTTTCTCTTTTCTTTCTTTCTCAGCACATCACTTTCTTTTCTTTTTCTCTCTCTCTTAGAGTGTGTGATCGTGTATATTTTTTCTCTTAGCTGTGTGTTCTCTCTCAATTACATCTTGAGATTCTCTTTATATAGAGAACTCATTCAAAATAACACTAACAAACTTTTGGTGGGAAACTAATAGCTAACTATTACAATTTACTAACCATCCAATTAAACCATGTGCTAATTAAAACAATACTTTTTAACTAACTCTGATTTAAAATATTTAATTTCAGAAAATTAAATCTTCAGCAAATAAAACTGGAGCATGCTTCTGAAATCTCAGAAGTATCATCTCAGAACTGTTCCAGCAATCAACACAGTTCTCCAATCTTCTGAATTTTGTTCCCCTTAATCTGATTCTTCTCTAAATCAATTTCTGAAGCTTCTGATCTTCCCCGGAAGCTTCTGAACTAATTATTTTACATATTTCTAGTGTGTATTACAAGATTATACATTATATAACCTATTACAACACTAATCCTATACTATGCTTCTCATAAAATACAAACATTACACTTTAAAGCTCTAGAAGCATATATACAACACTAATAGTGGTTTATCTATTACATCAATCTTCTGATTTATTAAAACACATCCACTGAAGCTTCTCAACCTAAAGTTACATTAGTTTTGTTATTATCAAAACCAAATGAGGGTTTACATTAACAGTCCTGTCTCCCCGGGATGTACCGTTATCCCTTACTCAAACCAACTCAGAATACCCGAGATATTACAGTTATGGAACTGAAAAGGACGATGATTATTGTATTGTAATACTCCATGTACTCCTAAAATACATTCTCCTATATGTATTCCCTACTCTTCTTGCTTCTCTTTTATTGTAGTGCTACGTCAACGAGTTGTAGTAATTGATGCATGACTATTGTTTAAATTTTGGAATAAAGGGAGTGACTGAGCATTCTCAACAATAGTTGCAGTAGAAGAAATACTTAAAATAGTGAGAGGCGAATTAGTGTTATTGTCAACATAAGAGCTTTAGATTGTGATAAATCATAAAATAGTGGATGTAGGGGTGGTTGGGTGGATCATGCGTTCAGGTATGTGTATGTCATGAAGAATGGAACTAACACGGCCAATAAATATATGTATCTTGGCATAAACAATGAAGGTGATAAAAAGAGGGTTAGTTTCTCAAACTTATCATGATAATATTAATAACTAATTTTTTATGTAAAAGATAATTATTAACTCAATCCTTATAATTAATCTGGAAGTTTTTACACGTGAAACAGAATAAGGGGAATGTTATTTATATTGATAACTTTGAATATCTTTCTCGTAATAATGAACTGTAATTAGAAGAAGAGGTTGTGCTTCAACCGATATGTGTTCGAATGGCGACCTGCGAAAGACTCCTGGAATATACTTCAATAAGTTTCCCTTTATCATAAATAAATCATGTTATTCGTCACAATTTCTTCAGGGTATATATAAGTAAGAATATGGAAGAATCTTTGACCATTATGAAAGACTTGTTAGTTATGGAACTGAAAAGGGCGATGATTATTAGATTGTAATACTCCATGTACTCCTAAAATACATACCCCATACGTACTCCCTACTCTTCTCTCTTCTCTTTTATTGTAGAGCTACGTCAACGAGTTGTAGTAATTGATGCAAGATAATTGTTTATTCAATTAATTTATTCTTATATTTAATTTATTTTGAATAAATTTATTTTTATTTATTATAAAATTAAAAAATAAAATTTAATTTAAATTAAATATAACATAAAATTAAAGTAAAAAGAAAATAAATCTAAAATTAAAAATGTCTTAAAGTAAAAAATTATAAATAAAAAATAGTTAACAAGAATTTAAGAAATATAATTTAAAATATTTATGTTATATTTAATGTTATTTAAATTGTTTTTATATTCTTTATTTATTTTAATTTAATTGTCATAATATATAAATATAAATTTATTCAAAATAAAAACAAATTAATTAAATAATAAATAAATAAAATATGATATGAAATAAAACAAAATTATAAAAAATACAAAAATAAAAGTTAAATAAAATATATATAAAATTTAATAATATTATTATTTTTTCTTTTATCTTTAACCACACTTCTAAAATGTGGCTAAGTGACAAAATTAGTGTTAGGGACCTAATTAAAATTTATTTTAAAATGTAGGGGCTCAATTACAAAATTTTTAAATATAGGGACCCATTTGAAAAATCGATGAAACTATAGGGACCTCCAGTGTAATTAAACCTTACGATAATATTAATAACTAATTTTCTATGTAGAAGATAATTATTAACTCAATCCTTATAATTAATCTAGAAGTTTTTACACGTGAAAACAGAATAAGGGGAATTTTGTTTATATTGATAACTTTGAATATCTTTCTCCTAATAATTAATTGGCATTAGAAGACGCCGTTTTGCATCAACCGATATGTGTTCTAATGGCGACCTGCGACATATTCCGAGAATATACTTCAGTAAGTTTCCCTTTATCATAATTAAATCATGTTATTCTTCACAATTTCTTCAGGGTATATATTAATGTGGAAGAATCTTAGACCATTATGAAACACTTGTTAATTATGGAACTGTAAAGGGCGATAATTACTAGATTGTAATACTCCATGTACTCCTAAATACATACCCATATGTACTCCCTACTCTTCTTCCTTCTCTTTTATTGTAGTTCTACGTCAACGAGTTATAGTAATTTATTCATGATTATTGTTTAAATTTTGGAATTAAGGGAGTAGCTGGGCATTCTCAACAATAGCTGCAGTACATGGAATACGTAAAATAGTGAGAGGCGAATTAATGTTATTGTCAGAACAAGAGCTCTAGATTGTGATAAAACATAAAATAGTGGATGTAGGGGTGGTTGGGTGGATCATGCGTTTAGGTATGTCATGAAGAATGGCACTCACACTGCCAATAAGTATCCGTATCTTGGAATAAACAATGACGGTGATAAAATGTAATACCTGGGGTAGTCTGAGTTAGTTTGATTAAGAGATCACGGTGCAACCGGGGAGATAGGACCACGTGGGACCCACCTCCCCACTCTTTTTTCTTTCTTTTCCTTCCTTTTCCCTTCCCCATTCCCGTAACCTCCCTCTCTCTTTTCCTTCTCTCTTTCTTTCTTTCTTTTTCTCTACCCCTCCCTCTCAAAACTCTCTCAAACCCCAACCAAATTCCATTTATCATCAAAGATCAATTTATCATTACTCATCTAGTATATTGTGGGTAAGTGTAGTGTATTTCTTTCTCTCTATGGTTGTCTATTTCTTTCTATTTTTCGGATTGGGGGTTTAGGGTTCCTAATTGGGGTTTTTGAATTTGTTGAGAGATTGAGGTTTGTGATGTGTTCTCTAGGGTCTCAACCAACTAGGGAAGCTCCGGGGAACTCATCCTAGCTCCGGGTGGAGTCTTGGAGCTCATTGGAGTAATTTGTGAGTAATGGGTTATTTGTAGTTTATGTATGATTTTGATTGAATCTGTAAATTTCCTTCTATGATAGTTGATAGGGACTGAGATTGGTTGATATATAATTGATATTGCATGTTGGTTGTGTTTGATTTGGATGAGTTGTGGTGAAAATGTGGATTTTGGGATGATTTTCGCGAAGTTTTCTGCAGAATTTCGTCTCTGACCCAGGCTGTAATCGTTTACAGCTAATTGGTAATCGATTACTGTAATCGATTACCAATATACTTTAATCGATTACTGTAATCGATTACCAATATACTTTAATCGATTACTGTAATCGATTACCACGGGTTGGTAATCGATTACAGACAGCCAATTTTTGTAAAAATTTTGCTCAGAACGAAATTTGAAGAAGGTAATCGATTACAGAGGTCTGTAATCGATTACACCAGTATAAAAACTCAATTTTCAAGACTTTAACTCAATATTTTCTTATTTTAAAGTTAATTACTCAAATCCATTTGTTCACCACTACCCCAAACTTATTACTTGGTTGCTTAGGGTGTCATGGTATTATGATATGATGTCGACGATGTGATGATGAAATGGTGAATTACTTATGCTGTAATTGTGAATGATATGTGCCACTAACAGCGCTAAATAAGATAAAATTTGAATGAGTTAAGAGATGGCAAAACGACCTGAGGAGGGGCATAGCTCGCGGGGTTTCTCAGTATGGTGTCTGATGAGGGGCATAGCTCGCGGGACATCCATACTCCCTATGAACATGAGTCAGGGCCGAGCTCCAAGTGTTCATAGGTTAAAAGCTACCAAGATAAAGAGACTGTATAATAACGATTGAGTCGATATATCTGCTGTGTTGGGTTATGCTATGCTTGTTGGTTTATGTTATATCTGCATACACTGCTTATAACCTGTTTATTCACTGAGCGTATGACTCACCCATTCATACAACATGTTTTCAGATCAAGGGACGAGTTCATCCGTTCCTCCGGGTTCTTAGATTTGGTGACCCTCATGTGTTAGAGGCATTATGCAGTTTATTCTTAGTGTATGCTCCTTATGTTACAACAGGATTTCCTTGGACTAGGATAGTGGATGGATGTTGTATAAGTCTATGTAATACTTACTATTGTTTTGTTAATGTTGTTAGACTTATTTATGGATATGTATGACATATATATTCAGATGTAGGGATTGTGTATGATGGTTTAGGGATTGAGCTGAATGTTATGATCAGGCTATATGTATGGATCTTATGTATGTGTGTATGTTATAGTAGTTGTGGTTGCTGTTGTGTAGTTGGATTATTGTGTGGAATACAGGTTAAGGCTGACATAGGACTCAGTGTCCCATATGCCGGTCACGATCCGAATTGGGTCGTGACATAAAAAGAGGGTTAGTTTGTCAAACTTATTATGATAATATTAATAACTAATTTTTTATGTAAAAGATAATTATTAACTCAATCCTTATAACTAATCTAGAAGTTTTTACACGTGAAAACAGAATAAGGGGAATGCTGTTTATATTGATAACTTTTAATATCTTTCTCCTAATAATCAACTGTCATTAGAAGAAGCCGTTTTGCATCAACCGATATGTGTTCTAATCGCGACGTGCGACATATTCCTGGAATATACTTCAGTAAGTTTCCCTTTATCATAATTAAATCATGTTATTCGTAACAATTTCTTCAGGGTATATATAAGTAAGAATGTGGAAGAATCTTTGACCATTATGAAACACTTGTTAGTTATGGAACTGAAAACGGCGATGATAATTAGATTGTAATACTCCATGTACTCCTAAAATACATACCCCATACGTACTCCCTACTCTTCTCTCTTCTCTTTTATTGTAGAGCTACGTCAACGAGTTGTAGTAATTGATGCAAGATAATTGTTTATTCAATTAATTTATTCTTATATTTAATTTATTTTGAATAAATTTATTTTTATTTATTATAAAATTAAAAAATAAAATTTAATTTAAATTAAATATAACATAAAATTAAAGTAAAAAGAAAATAAATCTAAAATTAAAAATGTCTTAAAGTAAAAAATTATAAATAAAAAATAGTTAACAAGAATTTAAGAAATATAATTTAAAATATTTATGTTATATTTAATGTTATTTAAATTGTTTTTATATTCTTTATTTATTTTAATTTAATTGTCATAATATATAAATATAAATTTATTCAAAATAAAAACAAATTAATTAAATAATAAATAAATAAAATATGATATGAAATAAAACAAAATTATAAAAAATACAAAAATAAAAGTTAAATAAAATATATATAAAATTTAATAATATTATTATTTTTTCTTTTATCTTTAACCACACTTCTAAAATGTGGCTAAGTGACAAAATTAGTGTTAGGGACCTAATTAAAATTTATTTTAAAATGTAGGGGCTCAATTACAAAATTTTTAAATATAGGGACCCATTTGAAAAATCGATGAAACTATAGGGACCTCCAGTGTAATTAAACCTTACGATAATATTAATAACTAATTTTCTATGTAGAAGATAATTATTAACTCAATCCTTATAATTAGTCTAGAAGTTTGTACACGTGAAAACAGAATAAGGGGAATGTGGTTTATATTGATAACTTTGAATATCTTTCTCCTAATAATTAACTGGCATTAGAAGACGTCGTTTTGCATCAACCGATATGTGTTCTAATGGCGACCTCCGACATATTCCGAGAATATACTTTAGTAAGTTTCCTTTTATCATAATTAAACCATGTTATTCTTCACAATTTCTTCAGGGTATATATAAATGTGGAAGAATCTTAGACCATTATGAAACACTTGTTAATTATGGAACTGAAAAGGGCGATAATTACTAGATTGTAATACTCCATGTACTCCTAAAATACATACCCATATGTACTCCCTACTCTTCTTCCTTCTCTTTTATTGTAGTTCTACGTCAACGTGTTGTAGTAATTTATTCAAGATTATTGTTTAAATTTTGGAATTAAGGGAGTAGCTGTGCATTCTCAACAATAGCTTTAGTACAAGGAACACATAAAATAGTGAGAGACGAATTAATGTTATTGTCAGAACAAGAGCTCTAGATTGTGATAAAACATAAAATAGTGGATGTAGGGGTGGTTGGGTGGATCATGCGTTCAGGTATGTCATGAAGAATGACACTCACACTGCCAATAAGTATCCGTTTCTTGGAATAAACAATGACAGTGATAAAAAGAGATTTAGTTTCTCAAATTTATTATGATAATAATAATAACTAATTTTTTATGTAGAAGATAATTATTAACTTAATCCTTGTAATTAATCTAGAAGTTTTTACACGTGAAAACAGAATAAGGGGAATGTTGTTTACATTGAAAACTTTTAATATCTTTCTCCTAATAATCAACTGTCATTAGAAGAAGCCGTTTTGCATCAACCGATATGTGTTCTAATGGCGACGTGCGACATATTCCTGGAATACACTTCAGTAAGTTTCCCTTTATCATAATTAAATCATGTTATTCGTCACAATTTCTTCAGGGTATATATATAAGTAAGAATGTGGAAGAATCTTTGACCATTATGAAACACTTGTTAGTTATGGAACTGAAAAGGGCGATGATTATTAGATTGTAATACTCCATGTACTCCTAAAATACAAACCCCATACGTACTCCCTACTCTTCTCTCTTCTCTTTTATTGTAGAGTTACGTCAACGAGTTGTAGTAATTGATGCAAGATAATTTTTTATTCAATTAATTTATTCTTATATTTAATTTATTTTAAATAAATTTATTTTTATTTATTATAAAATTAAAAACTAAAATTATATTAAATTAAATATAACATAAAATTAAAGTAAAAAGAAAATAAATCTAAAATTAAAAATGTCTTAAAGTAAAATATTATAAATAAAAAAAAGTTATCAAGAATTTAAGAAATATAATTTAAAAAATATATGTTATATTTAATGTTATTTAAATTGTTTTTATATTCTTTATTTATTTTAATTTAATTGTCATAATATATAAATATAAATTTATTCAAAATAAAAACAAATTAATTAAATAATAAATAAATAAAATATGATATGAAATAAAACAAAATTATAAAAAATACAAAAATAAAAGTTAAATAAAATATAAATAAAATTTAATAATATTATTATTTTTTCTTTTATCTTTAACCACACTTCTAAAATGTGGCTAAGTGACAAAATTAGTGTTAGGGACCTAATTAAAATTTATTTTAAAATGTACGCTCTCAATTACAAAATTTTTAAATATAGGGACCCATTTGAAAAATCGATGAAACTATAGGGACCTCCAGTGTAATTAAACCTTACGATAATAATAACAAATAATTTTCTATGTAGAAGATAATTATTAATTCAATCCTTATAATTAATCTAGAAGTTTTTACACGTGAAAACAGAATAAGGGGAATGTTGTTAATATTGATAACTTTGAATATCTTTCTCCTAATAATTAACTGGCATTAGAAGACGCCGTTTTGCATCAACCGATATGTGTTCTAATGGCGACCTGCGACATATTCCGAGAATATACTTCAGTAAGTTTCCCTTTATCATAATTAAACCATGTTATTCTTCACAATTTCTTCAGGGTATATATAAATGTGGAAGAATCTTAGACCATTATGAAACACTTGTTAATTATGGAACTGAAAAGGGCGATAATTACTAGATTGTAATACTCCATGTACTCCTAAAATACATACCCATATGTACTCCTTACTCTTCTTCCTTCTCTTTTATTGTAGTTCTACGTCAACGTGTTGTAGTAATTTATTCAAGATTATTGTTTAAATTTTGGAATTAAGGGAGTAGCTGTGCATTCTCAACAATAGCTTTAGTACAAGGAACACATAAAATAGTGAGAGACGAATTAATGTTATTGTCAGAACAAGAGCTCTAGATTGTGATAAAACATAAAATAGTGGATGTAGGGGTGGTTGGGTGGATCATGCGTTCAGGTATGTCATGAAGAATGGCACTCACACTGCCAATAAGTATCTGTATCTTGGAATAAATAATGACGGTGATAAAAAGAGGGTTAGTTTCTCAAATTTATTATGATAATATCAATAACTAATTTTTTATGTAAAAGATAATTATTAACTCAATCCTTGTAATTAATCTAGAAGTTTTTACACGTGAAAACAGAATAAGGGGAATGTTGTTTATATTGATAACTTTTAATATCTTTCTCCTAATAATCAACTGTCATTAGAAGAAGCCGCTCTGCATCAACCGATATGTGTTCTAACGGCGACGTGCGACATATTCCTGGATTATACTTCAGTAAGTTTCCCTTTATCATAATTAAATCATGTTATTCGTCACAATTTCTTCAGGGTATATATAAGTAAGAATGTGGAAGAATCTTTGACCATTATGAAACACTTGTTAGTTATGGAACTGAAAAGGGCGATGATTATTAGACTGTAATACTCCATGTGTACTCCTAAAATACATACCCCATGCGTACTCCCTACTCTTCTCTCTTCTCTTTTACTGTAGAGCTACGTCAACGAGTTGTAGTAATTGATGCAAGATAATTGTTTATTCAATTAATTTATTCTTATATTTAATTTATTTGGAATAAATTTATTTTTATTTATTATAAAATTAAAAAATAAAATTTAATTTAAGTTAAATATATCATAAAATTAAAGTAAAAAGAAAATAAATCTAAAATTAAAAATGTCTTAAAGTAAAAAATTATAAATTAAAAAAGTTAACAAGAATTTAAGAAATATAATTTAAAATGTTTATGTTATATTTAATTTTATTTAAATTGCTTTTATATTCTTTATTTATTTTAATTTAATTGTCATAATATATAAATATAAATTTATCTAAAAAAACAAAATTATTAAATAATAAATAAATAAATAAATATGATATGAAATAAAATAAAATTATAAAAAATACAAAAATAAAAGATAAATAAAATTTAATATATTATTATTTTTTCTTTTATCTTTAACCACACTTCTAAAATGTGGCTAAGTGATAAAATTAGTGTTAGGGACCTAATTAAAATTTATTTTAAAATGTACGCTCTCAATTACAAAATTTTTAATAATAAGGACCCATTTGAAAAATCGATGAAACTATAGGGACCTCCAGTGTAATTAAACCTTACGATAATATTAACAAATAATTTTCTATGTAGAAGATAATTATTAACTCAATCCTTATAATTAATCTAGAAGTTTTTACACGTGAAAACAGAATAAGGGGAATGTTGTTTATATTGATAACTTTGAATATCTTTCTCCTAGTAATTAACTGGCATTAGAAAACGCCATTTTGCATCAACCGATATGTGTTCTAATTGCGACCTGCAACATATTCCGAGGATATACTTCAGTAAGTTTCACTTTATCATAATTAAACCATGTTATTCTTCACAATTTCTTCAGGGTATATATAAATGTGGAAGAATCTTAGACCATTATGAAACACTTGTTAATTATGGAACTGAAAAGGGCGATAATTACTAGATTGTAATACTCCATGTACTCCTAAAATACATACCCATATGTACTCCCTACTCTTCTTCCTTCTCTTTTATTGTAGTTCTACGTCAACGAGTTGTAGTAATTTATTCAAGATTATTGTTTAAATTTTGGAATTAAGGGAATAGCTGAGCATTCTCAACAATAGCTGCAGTACAAGGAATACATAAAATAGTGAGAGGCGAATTAATGTTATTGTCAGAACAAGAGCTCTAGATTGTGATAAAACATAAAATAGTGGATGTAGGGGTGGTTGGGTGGATCATGCGTTCAGGTATGTCATGAAGAATGGCACTCACACTGCCAATAAGTATCTGTATCTTGGAATAAATAATGACGGTGATAAAAAGAGGGTTAGTTTCTCAAATTTATTATGATAATATCAATAACTAATTTTTTATGTAAAAGATAATTATTAACTCAATCCTTGTAATTAATCTAGAAGTTTTTACACGTGAAAACAGAATAAGGGGAATGTTGTTTATATTGATAACTTTTAATATCTTCCTCCTAATAATCAACTGTCATTAGAAGAAGCCGCTCTGCATAAACCGATATGTGTTCTAACGGCGACGTGCGACATATTCCTGGATTATACTTCAGTAAGTTTCCCTTTATCATAATTAAATCATGTTATTCGTCACAATTTCTTCAGGGTATATATAAGTAAGAATGTGGAAGAATCTTTGACCATTATGAAACACTTGTTAGTTATGGAACTGAAAAGGGCGATGATTATTAGACTGTAATACTCCATGTGTACTCCTAAAATACATACCCCATGCGTACTCCCTACTCTTCTCTCTTCTCTTTTACTGTAGAGCTACGTCAACGAGTTGTAGTAATTGATGCAAGATAATTGTTTATTCAATTAATTTATTCTTATATTTAATTTATTTGGAATAAATTTATTTTTATTTATTATAAAATTAAAAAATAAAATTTAAGTTAAGTTAAATATATCATAAAATTAAAGTAAAAAGAAAATAAATCTAAAATTAAAAATGTCTTAAAGTAAAAAATTATAAATTAAAAAAAGTTAACAAGAATTTAAGAAATATAATTTAAAATGTTTATGTTATATTTAATTTTATTTAAATTGCTTTTATATTCTTTATTTATTTTAATTTAATTGTCATAATATATAAATATAAATTTATCTAAAATAAAAACAAAATTATTAAATAATAAATAAATAAATAAATATGATATGAAATAAAATAAAATTATAAAAAATACAAAAATAAAAGATAAATAAAATTTAATAATATTATTATTTTTTCTTTTATCTTTAACCACACTTCTAAAATCTGGCTAAGTGATAAAATTAGTGTTAGGGACCTAATTAAAATTTATTTTAAAATGTACGCTCTCAATTACAAAATTTTTAATAATAAGGACCCATTTGAAAAATCGATGAAACTATAGGGACCTCCAGTGTAATTAAACCTTACGATAATATTAACAAATAATTTTCTATGTAGAAGATAATTATTAACTCAATCCTTATAATTAATCTAGAAGTTTTTACACGTGAAAACAGAATAAGGGGAATGTTGTTTATATTGATAACTTTGAATATCTTTCTCCTAGTAATTAACTGGCATTAGAAAACGCCATTTTGCATCAACCGATATGTGTTCTAATTGCGACCTGCAACATATTCCGAGGATATACTTCAGTAAGTTTCACTTTATCATAATTAAACCATGTTATTCTTCACAATTTCTTCAGGGTATATATAAATGTGGAAGAATCTTAGACCATTATGAAACACTTGTTAATTATGGAACTGAAAAGGGCGATAATTACTAGATTGTAATACTCCATGTACTCCTAAAATACATACCCATATGTACTCCCTACTCTTCTTCCTTCTCTTTTATTGTAGTTCTACGTCAACGAGTTGTAGTAATTTATTCAAGATTATTGTTTAAATTTTGGAATTAAGGGAATAGCTGAGCATTCTCAACAATAGCTGCAGTACAAGGAATACATAAAATAGTGAGAGGCGAATTAATGTTATTGTCAGAACAAGAGCTCTAGATTGTGATAAAACATAAAATAGTGGATGTAGGGGTGGTTGGGTGGATCATGCGTTCAGGTATGTCATGAAGAATGGCACTCACACTGCCAATAAGTATCTGTATCTTGGAATAAATAATGACGGTGATAAAAAGAGGGTTAGTTTCTCAAATTTATTATGATAATATCAATAACTAATTTTTTATGTAAAAGATAATTATTAACTCAATCCTTGTAATTAATCTAGAAGTTTTTACACGTGAAAACAGAATAAGGGGAATGTTGTTTATATTGATAACTTTTAATATCTTCCTCCTAATAATCAACTGTCATTAGAAGAAGCCGCTCTGCATAAACCGATATGTGTTCTAACGGCGACGTGCGACATATTCCTGGATTATACTTCAGTAAGTTTCCCTTTATCATAATTAAATCATGTTATTCGTCACAATTTCTTCAGGGTATAGTAAGAATGTGGAAGAATCTTTGACCATTATGAAACACTTGTTAGTTATGGAACTGAAAAGGGCGATGATTATTAGACTGTAATACTCCATGTGTACTCCTAAAATACATACCCCATGCGTACTCCCTACTCTTCTCTCTTCTCTTTTACTGTAGAGCTACGTCAACGAGTTGTAGTAATTGATGCAAGATAATTGTTTATTCAATTAATTTATTCTTATATTTATTTATTTGGAATAAATTTATTTTTATTTATTATAAAAAAATAAAATTTAATTTAAGTTAAATATCATAAAATTAAAGTAAAAAGAAAATAAATCTAAAATTAAAAATGTCTTAAAGTAAAAAATTATAAATTAAAAAAAGTTAACAAGAATTTAAGAAATATAATTTAAAATGTTTATGTTATATTTAATTTTATTTAAATTGCTTTTATATTCTTTATTTATTTTAATTTAATTGTCATAATATATAAATATAAATTTATCTAAAATAAAAACAAAATTATAATAAAAATAAATAAATAAATATGATATGAAATAAAATAAAATTATAAAAAATACAAAATAAAAGATAAATAAAATTTAATAATATTATTATTTTTTCTTTTATCTTTAACCACACTTCTAAAATGTGGCTAAGTGAAAAATTAGTGTTAGGGACCTAATTAAAATTTATTTTAAAATGTACGCTCAATTACAAAATTTTTAATAATAAGGACCCATTTGAAAAATCGATGAAACTATAGGGACCTCCAGTGTAATTAAACCTTACGATAATATTAACAAATAATTTTCTATGTAGAAGATAATTATTAACTCAATCCTTATAATTAATCTAGAAGTTTTTACACGTGAAAACAGAATAAGGGGAATGTTGTTTATATTGATAACTTTGAATATCTTTCTCCTAGTAATTAACTGGCATTAGAAAACGCCATTTTGCATCAACCGATATGTGTTCTAATTGCGACCTGCAACATATTCGGAATACTTCAGTAAGTTTCACTTTATCATAATTAAACCATGTTATTCTTCACAATTTCTTCAGGGTATATATAAATGTGGAAGAATCTTAGACCATTATGAAACACTTGTTAATTATGGAACTGAAAAGGGCGATAATTACTAGATTGTAATACTCCATGTACTCCTAAAATACATCCCATATGTACTCCCTACT
>RYYW01000536.1:0-29499 GCA_013621005.1 Aeschynomene evenia | reverse complement strand
ACCAAATGAAGCTCAATACACTCAACTAGGACCAAAATAGGCTCATTACATCATCCTTTGGTTATCTAAACCTTCCGAGTGGCTAAAATGGAGTCATGGACCAAAGTAAGACCGAAAGAAGCTCAATACACTCAATTAGGACCAAAATAGGCTTATTACATCATCCTTTGGTTAACTAAACCTTCCTAGTGACTAAAATGGATTCATGGGCCAAAGTAAGACCTAATGAAGCTCAATACACTCAATTAGGACAAAAATAGGCTCTTTACATCATCCTTTGGTAATCTAAACCTTCCTAATGACTAAAATGGCGTCATTGACCAAAGTAAGACCAAATGAAGCTCAATACATTTAATTAGGATCAAAATAGGCTCATTACATCATCCTTTGGTTATCTAAACCTTCCTAGTGACTAAAATGGATTCATGGACCAAAGTAAGACCAAATGAAGCTCAATACACTCAATTAGGACCAAAATAGGCTCATTACATCATCCTTTGGTTATCTAAACCTTCCAAGTGACTAAAATGGAATAATTGACCAAAGTAAGACCAAGTGAAGCTCAATACACTCAATTAGGACCAAAATCGGCTCATTACATCATCCTTTGGTTATCTAAACCTTCCTAGTGACTAAATGGAGTCATTGACCAAAGTAAGAGCAAATGAAGCTGAATACACTCAATTAGGACCAAAATAGGCTCATTACATCTTCCTTTGGTAATCAAAACCATTCAAGTGACTAAAATGGAAGAATTGACCAAAGTAAGACCAAATGAAGCTCAATACATTCAATTAGATCCAAAATAGGCTCATTACATCATCCTTTTGTTATCTAAACATTCCTAATGACTAAAATGGAGTCATTGACCAAAGTAAGACCAAATGAAGCTCAATACACTCAATTAGGACCAAAATAGGCTCATTACATCATCCTTTGGTTATCTAAACCTTCCTAATAACGAAAATGGAAGAATTGACCAATGTAAGACCTAATGAAGCTCAATACATTCAATTAGATCCAAAATAGGCTCATTACATCATCCTTTTGTTATCTAAACATTCCTAATGACTAAAATGGAGTCATTGACCAAAGTAAGACCAAATGAAGCTCAATACATTCAATTAGGACCAAAATAGGCTCATTACATCATCCTTTGGTTATCTAAACCTTCCTAGTAACTAAAATGGAAGAATTGACCAAAGTAAGACCTAATGAAGCTCAATACACTCAATTAGGACCAAAATAGGCTCATTACATCATCCTTTGGTTATCTAAACCTTCCTAATAACTAAAATGGAAGAATTGACCAATGTAAGACCTAATGAAGCTCAATACACTCAATTAGGACTAAAATATGCTCATTACATCATCCTTTAGTTATCTAAACCTTCCTAGTGACTAAAATGGAGTCATTGAACAAAGTAAGACCAAATGAAGCTCAATACATTCAATTAGGACCTAAATGGGCTCATTACATCATCCTTTGGTTATCTAAACCTTCCTAATGACTAAAATGGAGTCATTGACCAAATTAAGACCAAATGAAGCTCAATACACTCAATTAGGACCAAAATAGGCTCATTACATCATCCTTTGGTTATCTAAACCTTCCTAGTGACTAAATTGAAAGAATTGACCAAAGTAAGAGCTAATGAAGCTCAATACACTCAATTAGGACCAAAATAGGCTCATTACATCATCCTTTAGTTATCTAAACCTTCCTAGTGACTAAAATGGAGTCATTGACGAAAGTAAGACCAAATGAAGCTCAATACATTCAATTAGGACCAAAATGGGCTCGTTACATCATCCTTTGGTTATCTAAATCTTCCTAGTGATTAAAATGGATTCATGGACCAAAGTAATGAAAGTGTATGTGTGCACGAGAAGGGGGGGGGGTTGAATCGTGCAAGTTTTAAAATTGCTTGTTAAAACTTTTACTTAGAAAGCTGTTTTTACTCAGAAGGTATGATTAAGAGTTTGCAGCGGAAAATGCTTTCTGAGAAGATTAAGTTTCTGAGAACTTAGTCTTTCTAAGAAGGTTTCTTTCTGAGGGATTTTAAGAAAACGACTTAAGGTTTGAGTTTCTTGAAAGCTTTCTAATTTTGATCAATAAGGTTTTCACGAGACCTCTTAATTAAAGTTGTGATAGAGTTTTTCTCAAAGATTTTGACATGTAATAAGTTAGGGAGAAAAGCTTAACACAAGGGATTTTATACTGGTTCGGTTATAACCAACCTACTCCAGTCCTCAACCTTCAGTTGAGAGTTCTTAGATATTCTTCTTAATGTGCCTTCCCAGGCAACACTGCCTTTACCAAGTAAAGGATTTCCACCACTTCACAACCCGAAGTGGATTTCCTTGCCTCACACTAGAGGACTTCCTTGCCTTAAACAATTAAGGACTTCCCTGCCTTAAACAAATAAGGACTTCCTTGCCTCACACCAGAGGACTTCCTTGCCTCAAACACTAGAGGACTTAAAACTGCCTTCAAACAACGAAGGACTTAGCGTTTTTCAGAAAGTTTGTTTTGATCGAAAACAACTACCAAGACTAAGTTACAAACCTAGTTTTACACTTAGTAGACTTCTAGGATTAACTTACAAATGTAAGAATTTACACCAATTCAGAACTAGAAGATTTTGCAAAGTTAGAAAAACAATTTCGTAAAAATTGTCTTTCTGAGAAAGTTCTAAGTTTTCGCAAAATGATTTTCAATTCAACAGAGTTTTGGCACGTTTAATCAAGAGTTTTAGCGCAAGAATTTCGTCACATTGCTCTGGAATTGAACTCATATATATAGGCATCAAAGAGCCGCGAAATTAGAGGCTTTCACTTTGCTTATGTGGCTGTGTCCTTTTCAGAACGGCTCCCTGCTACAGTCAGCGCAAAATGAGGAACTTTTCAGAACTGCACAGTGCGCGTGTTCCCACTTCCTTGGCTAGTTGTAGCGAGCTTTCTGAGTCTGTTTGCACTTCCTTGAGTCCAGACACTTGGTTGCTTCTGAGTCCAACCTTCTAAGAGTTGTACGGACTTCTGAGGCTAACCTTCTGAGGGAAGACCCTTCTGAGAACTCCTAGTCGCGAGGTCTTCTGAGACCCTTCTGAGGCGACAGTGTTCTTTCCTCAGAAACATGTTTTCACCTTCTGCGCTTCTGAGATATCCTTTCTGATATCTTTGGCGCTATGCTTTTATCAATTGATCTCGAGGTTACTTGATGTTTTGTCTTGGTCTATGCTCATGGTATTGCAATAATTTATAGCTTTCTGAGACACTTAGCAGACATATTAGCAAAACCTTAAGTAAAATTTTATACTTATGGCTTACCTTGTTATCATTAAAACTTTCATGACTCTAAGAGAATTATGCTTAATTCTCTCAGAAGGGTTCTGGAGCTTACAAGTAAGACCAAATGAAGCTCAATACACTCAATTAGGACCAAAATATGCTCATTACATCATCCTTTGGTTATCTAAACCTTCCTAGTGACTAGAATGAAAGAATTGACCAAAGTAAGACCTAATATAGGCTCATTACATTATCCTTTGTTATGAAAACCTACCTAATGACTAAAATGGAGTCATTGACCAAAGTAAGACCAAATGAAGCTCAATACATTCAATTAGGACCAAAATAGGATCATTACATCATCCTTTGGTTATCTAAACCTTCCTAGTAACTAAAATGGAAGACTTGACCAAAGTAAGACCTAATGAAGCTCAATACACTCAATTAGGACCAAAATAGGCTCATTACATCATCATTTAGTTATCTAAACATTCCTAGTGACTAAAATGGAGTCATTGACGAAAGTAAGACCAAATGAAGCTCAATACATTCAATTAGGACCAAAATGGGCTCATTACATCATCCTTTGGTTATCTAAATCTTCCTAGTGATTAAAATGGATACATGGACCAAAGTAAGACCAAATGAAGCTCAATACACTCAATTAGGACCAAAATATGCTCATTACATTATCCTTTGGTTATCTAAACCTTCCTAGTGACTAAAATGAAAGAATTGACCAAAGTAAGACCTAATATAGGCTCGTTACATTATCCTTTGTTATGAAAACCTACCTAATGACTAAAATGGAGTCATTGACCAAAGTAAGACCAAATGAAGCTCAATACATTCAATTAGGACCAAAATAGGATCATTACATCATCCTTTGGTTATCTAAACCTTCCTAGTAACTAAAATGGAAGACTTGACCAAAGTAAGACCTAATTAAGCTCAATACACTCAATTAGGACCAAAATAGGCTCATTACATCATCCTTTGTTTATCTACACCATCCTAGTGACTAAAATGGATTCATTGACCAAAGTAAGACCAAATGAAGCTCAATACACTCAATTAGGACCAAAATAGTCTCATTACATCATCCTTTGGTTATCTAAACCTTCCTAGTGACTAAAATGAAAGAATTGACCAAAGTAAGAACAAATGAAGCTCATACACTCAATTAGGACCAAAATAGGCTTATTACATCATCCTTTGGTTAACTAAAACCTTCCTAGTGACTAAAATGGATTCATGGGCCAAAGTAAGACCTAATGAAGCTCAATACACTCAATTAGGACCAAAATGGGTCATTACATCATCCTTTTGTTATCTAAACCTTCCTAATGACTAAAATGGAGTCATTGACCAAAGTAAGACCAAATAAGCTCATACATTTCATTAGGACCAAAATAGGCTCATTACATCATCCTTCAGTTATCTAAACCTTCCTAGTGACTAAAATGAAAGAATTGACCAAAGTAAGACCGAATGAAGCTCAATATACTCAATTAGGACCAAAATAGGCTCATTACTTCATCCTTTGTTATCTAAACCTTCCAAGTGGCTAAAATGGAGTCATGGACCAAAGTAAGACCGAAAGAAGCTCAATACACTCAATTAGGACCAAAATAGGCTTATTACATCATCCTTTGGTTAACTAAACCTTCCTAGTGACTAAAATGAATTTCATCGTCCAAAGTAAGACCTAATGAAGCTCAATACACTCAATTAGGACCAAAATAGGCTCATTACATCATCCTTTAGTTATCTAAACCTTCCTAATGACTAAAATGGCGTCATTGACCAAAGTAAGACAAATGAAGCTCAATACATTTAATTAGGACCAAAATAGGCTCATTACATCATCCTTTGGGTTATCTAAACCTTCTAGTGACTAAAATGGATTCATGGACCAAAGTAAGACCAAATGAAGCTCAATACACTCATTAGGACCAAAATAGGCTCATTACATCATCCTTTGGTTATCTAAACCTTCCAAGTGACTAAAATGGAATAATTGACCAATGTAAGACCATGTGAAGCTCAATACACTCAATTAGGACCAAAATCGGCTCATTATATTATCCTTTGGTTATCTAAACCTTCCTAGTGACTAAAATGAAAGAATTGACCAAAGTAAGAGCTAATGAAGCTGAATACACTCAATTTAGGACCAAAATAGGCTCATTACATCTTCCTTTGGTAATCAAAACCTTCCAAGTGACTAAAATGGAAGAATTGACCAAAGTAAGACCAAATGAGCTCAATACACTCAATTAGGACCAAAATTGGCTCATTATATCATCCTTTGGTTATCTAAACCTTCCTAGTGACTAAAATCGATTCATGGACCAAAGGAAGACCAAAATTAAGGCTCATTACATCATCTTTTGGTTATCTAAACCTTCCTAGTAACTAAAATGGAATAATTGACCAAAGTAAGACCTAATGAAACTCAACACACTCAATTAGGACCAAAATAGGCTCATTACATCATCCTTTAGTTATCTAAACCTTCCTAGTGACTAAAATGGAGTCATTGACCAAAGTAAGGCCAAATGAAGCTCAATACATTCAATTAGGAGCAAAATGGGCTCATTACATCATCCTTTGGTTATCTAAATCTTCCTAGTGATTAAAATGGATTCATGGACCAAAGTAAGACCAAATGAAGCTCAATACACTCAATTAGTACCAAAATATGCTCATTACATCATCCTTTGGTTAACTAAACCTTCCTAGTGACTAAAAATGGATTCATGGGCCAAAGTAAGACCTAATGAAGCTCAATACACTCAATTAGGACCAAATAGGCTCATTACATCATCCTTTGGTTATCTAAACCTTCCTAATGACTAAAATGTCATCATTGACCAAAGTAAGACCAAATGAAGCTCAATACATTTAATTAGGACCAAAATAGGCTCATTACATCATCCTTTGGTTATCTAAACCTTCCTAGTGACTAAAATGGATTCATGGACCAAAGTAAGACCAAATGAAGCACAATACACTCAATTAGGACCAAAATATGCTCATTACATTATCCTTTGGTTATCTAAACCTTCCTAGTGACTAAAATGAAAGAATTGACCAAAGTAAGACCTAATATAGGCTCGTTACATTATCCTTTGTTATGAAACCTACCTAATGACTAAAATGGAGTCATTGACCAAAGTAGACCAAATGAAGCTCAATACATTCAATTAGGACCAAAATAGGATCATTACATCATCCTTTGGTTATCTAAACCTTCCTAGTAACTAAAATGGAAAACTTGACCAATACACTCAATTAGGACCAAAATAGGCTCATTACATCATCCTTTGTTTATCTACACCATCCTAGTGACTAAAATGGATTCATTGACCAAAGTAAGACCAAATGAAGCTCAATACACTCAATTAGGACCAAAATAGTCTCATTACATCATCCTTTGGTTATCTAAACCTTCCTAGTGACTAAAATGAAAGAATTGACCAAAGTAAGAACAAATGAAGCTCAATACACTCAATTAGGACCAAAAATAGGCTTATTACATCATCCTTTGGTTAACTAAACCTTCCTAGTGACTAAAATGGATTCATGGGCCAAAGTAAGACTAATGAAGCTCAATACACTCAATTAGGACCAAAATAGGGTCATTACATCATCCTTTTGTTATCTAAACCTTCCTAATGACTAAAATGGAGTCATTGACCAAAGTAAGACCAAATGAAGCTCAATACATTCAATTAGGACCAAAATAGGCTCATTACATCATCCTTCAATTATCTAAACCTTCCTAGTGACTAAAATGAAAGAATTGACCAAAGTAAGACCGAATGAAGCTCAATATACTCAATTAGGACCAAAATAGGGCTCATTACTTCATCCTTTGGTTATCTAAACCTTCCAATTGGCTAAAATGGAGTCATGGACCAAAGTAAGACCGAAAGAAGCTCAATACACTCAATTAGGACCAAAATAGGCTTATTACATCATCCTTTGGTTAACTAAACCTTCCTAGTGACTAAAATGAATTCATCGTCCAAAGTAAGACCTAATGAAGCTCAATACACTCAATTAGGACCAAAATAGGCTCATTACATCATCCTTTAGTTATCTAAACCTTCCTAATGACTAAAATGGCGTCATTGACCAAAGTAAGACCAAATGAAGCTCAATACATTTAATTAGGACCAAAATAGGCTCATTACATCATCCTTTGGTTATCTAAACCTTCCTAGTGACTAAAATGGATTCATGGACCAAAGTAAGACCAAATGAAGCTCAATACACTCAATTAGGACCAAAATAGGCTCATTACATCATCCTTTGGTTATCTAAACCTTCCAAGTGACTAAAATGGAATAATTGACCAATGTAAGACCAAGTGAAGCTCAATACACTCAATTAGGACCAAAATCGGCTCATTATATTATCCTTTGGTTATCTAAACCTTCCTAGTGACTAAAATGAAAGAATTGACCAAAGTAAGAGCTAATGAAGCTGAATACACTCAATTAGGACCAAAATAGGCTCATTACATCTTCCTTTGGTAATCAAAACCTTCCAAGTGACTAAAATGGAAGAATTGACCAAAGTAAGACCAAATGAAGCTCAATACACTCAATTAGGACCAAAATTGGCTCATTATATCATCCTTTGGTTATCTAAACCTTCCTAGTGACTAAAATCGATTCATGGACCAAAGGAAGACCAAAATAAGGCTCATTACATCATCTTTTGGTTATCTAAACCTTCCTAGTAACTAAAATGGAATAATTGACCAAAGTAAGACCTAATGAAACTCAACACACTCAATTAGGACCAAAATAGGCTCATTACATCATCCTTTAGTTATCTAAACCTTCCTAGTGACTAAAATGGAGTCATTGACCAAAGTAAGGCCAAATGAAGCTCAATACATTCAATTAGGAGCAAAATGGGCTCATTACATCATCCTTTGGTTATCTAAATCTTCCTAGTGATTAAAATGGATTCATGGACCAAAGTAAGACCAAATGAAGCTCAATACACTCAATTAGTACCAAAATATGCTCATTACATCATCCTTTGGTTAACTAAACCTTCCTAGTGACTAAAATGGATTCATGGGCCAAAGTAAGACCTAATGAAGCTCAATACACTCAATTAGGACCAAAATAGGCTCATTACATCATCCTTTGGTTATCTAAACCTTCCTAATGACTAAAATGTCATCATTGACCAAAGTAAGACCAAATGAAGCTCAATACATTTAATTAGCACCAAAATAGGCTCATTACATCATCCTTTGGTTATCTAAACCTTCCTAGTGACTAAAATGGATTCATGGACCAAAGTAAGACCAAATGAAGCACAATACACTCAATTAGGACCAAAATATGCTCATTACATTATCCTTTGGTTATCTAAACCTTCCTAGTGACTAAAATGAAAGAATTGACCAAAGTAAGACCTAATATAGGCTCGTTACATTATCCTTTGTTATGAAAACCTACCTAATGACTAAAATGGAGTCATTGACCAAAGTAAGACCAAATGAAGCTCAATACATTCAATTAGGACCAAAATAGGATCATTACATCATCCTTTGGTTATCTAAACCTTCCTAGTAACTAAAATGGAAAACTTGACCAATACACTCAATTAGGACCAAAATAGGCTCATTACATCATCCTTTGTTTATCTACACCATCCTAGTGACTAAAATGGATTCATTGACCAAAGTAAGACCAAATGAAGCTCAATACACTCAATTAGGACCAAAATAGTCTCATTACATCATCCTTTGGTTATCTAAACCTTCCTAGTGACTAAAATGAAAGAATTGACCAAAGTAAGAACAAATGAAGCTCAATACACTCAATTAGGACCAAAATAGGCTTATTACATCATCCTTTGGTTAACTAAACCTTCCTAGTGACTAAAATGGATTCATGGGCCAAAGTAAGACCTAATGAAGCTCAATACACTCAATTAGGACCAAAATAGGGTCATTACATCATCCTTTTGTTATCTAAACCTTCCTAATGACTAAAATGGAGTCATTGACCAAAGTAAGACCAAATGAAGCTCAATACATTCAATTAGGACCAAATAGGCTCATTACATCATCCTTCAATTATCTAAACCTTCCTAGTGACTAAAATGAAAGAATTGACCAAAGTAAGACCGAATGAAGCTCAATATACTCAATTAGGACCAAAATAGGCTCATTACTTCATCCTTTGGTTATCTAAACCTTCCAATTGGCTAAAATGGAGTCATGGACCAAAGTAAGACCGAAAGAAGCTCAATACACTCAATTAGGACCAAAATAGGCTTATTACATCATCCTTTGGTTAACTAAACCTTCCTAGTGACTAAAATGAATTCATCGTCCAAAGTAAGACCTAATGAAGCTCAATACACTCAATTAGGACCAAAATAGGCTCATTACATCATCCTTTAGTTATCTAAACCTTCCTAATGACTAAAATGGCGTCATTGACCAAAGTAAGACCAAATGAAGCTCAATACATTTAATTAGGACCAAAATAGGCCTCATTACATCATCCTTTGGTTATCTAAACCTTCCTAGTGACTAAAATGGATTCATGGACCAAAGTAAGACCAAATGAAGCTCAATACACTCAATTAGGACCAAAATAGGCTCATTACATCATCCTTTGGTTATCTAAACCTTCCAAGTGACTAAAATGGAATAATTGACCAATGTAAGACCAAGTGAAGCTCAATACACTCAATTAGGACCAAAAATCGGCTCATTAATTATCCTTTGGTTATCTAAACCTTCCTAGTGACTAAAATGAAAGAATTGACCAAAGTAAGAGCTATGAAGCTGAATACACTCAATTAGGACCAAAATAGGCTCATTACATCTTCCTTTGGTAATCAAAACCTTCCAAGTGACTAAAATGGAAGAATTGACCAAAGTAAGACCAAATGAAGCTCAATACACTCAATTAGGACCAAAATTGGCTCATTATATCATCCTTTGGTTATCTAAACCTTCCTAGTGACTAAAATCGATTCATGGACCAAAGGAAGACCAAAATAAGGCTCATTACATCATCTTTTGGTTATCTAAACCTTCCTAGTAACTAAAATGGAATAATTGACCAAGTAAGACCTAATGAAACTCAACACACTCAATTAGGACCAAAATAGGCTCATTACATCATCCTTTAGTTATCTAAACCTTCCTAGTGACTAAAATGGAGTCATTGACCAAAGTAAGGCCAAATGAAGCTCAATACATTCAATTAGGAGCAAAATGGCTCATTACATCATCCTTTGGTTATCTAAATCTTCCTAGTGATTAAAATGGATTCATGGACCAAAGTAAGACCAAATGAAGCTCAATACACTCAATTAGTACCAAAATATGCTCATTACATCATCCTTTGGTTAACTAAACCTTCCTAGTGACTAAAATGGATTCATGGCCAAAGTAAGACCTAATGAAGCTCAATACACTCAATTAGGACCAAAATAGGCTCATTACATCATCCTTTGGTTATCTAAACCTTCCTAATGACTAAAATGTCATCATTGACCAAAGTAAGACCAAATGAAGCTCAATACATTTAATTAGCACCAAAATAGGCTCATTACATCATCCTTGGTTATCTAAACCTTCCTAGTGACTAAAATGGATTCATGGACCAAAGTAAGACCAAATGAAGCACAATACACTCAATTAGGACCAAAATATGCTCATTACATTATCCTTTGGTTATCTAAACCTTCCTAGTGACTAAAATGAAAGAATTGACCAAGTAGACCTAATATAGGCTCGTTACATTATCCTTTGTTATGAAAACCTACCTAATGACTAAAATGGAGTCATTGACCAAAGTAAGACCAAATGAAGCTCAATACATTCAATTAGGACCAAAATAGGATCATTACATCATCCTTTGGTAATCTAACCTTCCTAGTAACTAAAATGGAAAACTTGACCAATACACTCAATTAGGACCAAAATAGGCTCATTACATCATCCTTTGTTTATCTACACCATCCTAGTGACTAAAATGGATTCATTGACCAAAGTAAGACCAAATGAAGCTCAATACACTCAATTAGGACCAAAATAGTCTCATTACATCATCCTTTGGTTATCTAAACCTTCCTAGTGACTAAAATGAAAGAATTGACCAAAGTAAGAACAAATGAAGCTCAATACACTCAATTAGGACCAAAATAGGCTTATTACATCATCCTTTGGTTAACTAAACCTTCCTAGTGACTAAAATGGATTCATGGGCCAAAGTAAGACCTAATGAAGCTCAATACACTCAATTAGGACCAAAATAGGGTCATTACATCATCCTTTTGTTATCTAAACCTTCCTAATGACTAAAATGGAGTCATTGACCAAAGTAAGACCAAATGAAGCTCAATACATTCAATTAGGACCAAATAGGCTCATTACATCATCCTTCAGTTATCTAAACCTTCCTAGTGACTAAATGAAAGAATTGACCAAAGTAAGACCGAATGAAGCTCAATATACTCAATTAGGACCAAAATAGGCTCATTACTTCATCCTTTGGTTATCTAAACCTTCCAAGTGGCTAAAATGGAGTCATGGACCAAAGTAAGACCGAAAGAAGCTCAATACACTCAATTAGGACCAAAATAGGCTTATTACATCATCCTTTGGTTAACTAAACCTTCCTAGTGACTAAAATGAATTCATCGTCCAAAGTAAGACCTAATGAAGCTCAATACACTCAATTAGGACCAAAATAGGCTCATTACATCATCCTTTAGTTATCTAAACCTTCCTAATGACTAAAATGGCGTCATTGACCAAAGTAAGACCAAATGAAGCTCAATACATTTAATTAGGACCAAAATAGGCTCATTACATCATCCTTTGGTTATCTAAACCTTCCTAGTGACTAAAATGGATTCATGGACCAAAGTAAGACCAAATGAAGCTCAATACACTCAATTAGACCAAATAGGCTCATTACATCATCCTTTGGTTATCTAAACCTTCCAAGTGACTAAAATGGAATAATTGACCAATGTAAGACCAAGTGAAGCTCAATACACTCAATTAGGACCAAAATCGGCTCATTATATTATCCTTTGGTTATCTAAACCTTCCTAGTGACTAAAATGAAAGAATTGACCAAAGTAAGAGCTAATGAAGCTGAATACACTCAATTAGGACCAAAATAGGCTCATTACATCTTCCTTTGGTAATCAAAACCTTCCAAGTGACTAAAATGGAAGAATTGACCAAAGTAAGACCAAATGAAGCTCAATACACTCAATTAGGACCAAAATTGGCTCATTATATCATCCTTTGGTTATCTAAACCTTCCTAGTGACTAAAATCGATTCATGGACCAAAGGAAGACCAAAATAAGGCTCATTACATCATCTTTTGGTTATCTAAACCTTCCTAGTAACTAAAATGGAATAATTGACCAAAGTAAGACCTAATGAAACTCAACACACTCAATTAGGACCAAAATAGGCTCATTACATCATCCTTTAGTTATCTAAACCTTCCTAGTGACTAAAATGGAGTCATTGACCAAAGTAAGGCCAAATGAAGCTCAATACATTCAATTAGGAGCAAAATGGGCTCATTACATCATCCTTTGGTTATCTAAATCTTCTGTGATTAAAATGGATTCATGGACCAAAGTAAGACCAAATGAAGCTCAATACACTCAATTAGTACCAAAATATGCTCATTACATCATCCTTTGGTTAACTAAACCTTCCTAGTGACTAAAATGGATTCATGGGCCAAAGTAAGACCTAATGAAGCTCAATACACTCAATTAGGACCAAAATAGGCTCATTACATCATCCTTTGGTTATCTAAACCTTCCAAATGACTAAAATGTCATCATTGACCAAAGTAAGACCAAATGAAGCTCAATACATTTAATTAGCACCAAAATAGGCTCATTACATCATCCTTTGGTTATCTAAACCTTCCTAGTGACTAAAATGGATTCATGGACCAAAGTAAGACCAAATGAAGCTCAATACACTCAATTAGGACCAAAATATGCTCATTACATTATCCTTTGGTTATCTAAACCTTCCTAGTGACTAAAATGAAAGAATTGACCAAAGTAGACCTAATATAGGCTCGTTACATTATCCTTTGTTATGAAAACCTACCTAATGACTAAAATGGAGTCATTGACCAAAGTAAGACCAAATGAAGCTCAATACATTCAATTAGGACCAAAATAGGATCATTACATCATCCTTTGGTTATCTAAACCTTCCTAGTAACTAAAATGGAAAACTTGACCAAAGTAAGACCTAATGGAGCTCAATACACTCAATTAGGACCAAAATAGGCTCATTACATCATCATTTAGTTATCTAAACCTTCCTAGTGACTAAAACGGAGTCATTGACGAAAGTAAGACCAAATGAAGCTCAATACATTCAATTAGGACCAAAATGGGCTCATTACATCATCCTTTGGTTATCTAAATCTTCCTAGTGATTAAAATGGATTCATGGACAAAAGTAAGACCAAATGAAGCTCAAGACACTCAATTAGGACCAAAATATGCTCATTACATTATCCTTTGGTTATCTAAACCTTCCTAGTGACTAAAATGAAAGAATTGACCAAAGTAAGACCTAATATAGGCTCGTTACATTATCCTTTGTTATGAAAACCTACCTAATGACTAAAATGGAGTCATTGACCAAAGTAAGACCAAATGAAGCTCAATACATTCAATTAGGACCAAAATAGGATCATTACATCATCCTTTGGTTATCTAAACCTTCCTAGTAACTAAAATGGAAGACTTGACCAAAGTAAGACCTAATGAAGCTCAATACACTCAATTAGGACCAAAATAGGCTCATTACATCATCCTTTGTTTATCTACACCATCCTAGTGACTAAAATGGATTCATTGACCAAAGTATGACCAAATGAAGCTCAATACACTCAATTAGGACCAAAATAGTCTCATTACATCATCCTTTGGTTATCTAAACCTTCCTAGTGACTAAAATGAAAGAATTGACCAAAGTAAGAGCAAATGAAGCTCAATACACTCAATTAGGACCAAAATAGGCTTATTACATCATCCTTTGGTTAACTAAACCTTCCTAGTGACTAAAATGGATTCATGGGCCAAAGTAAGACCTAATGAAGCTCAATACACTCAATTAGGACCAAAATAGGGTCATTACATCATCCTTTTGTTATCTAAACATTCCTAATGACTAAAATGGAGTCATTGACCAAAGTAAGACCAAATGAAGCTCAATACATTCAATTAGGACCAAAATAGGCTCATTACATCATCCTTCAGTTATCTAAACCTTCCTAGTGACTAAAATGAAAGAATTGACCAAAGTAAGACCGAATGAAGCTCAATACACTCAATTAGGACCAAAATAGGCTCATTACATCATCCTTTGGTTATCTAAACCTTCCGAGTGGCTAAAATGGAGTCATGGACCAAAGTAAGACCGAAAGAAGCTCAATACACTCAATTAGGACCAAAATAGGCTTATTACATCATCCTTTGGTTAACTAAACCTTCCTAGTGACTAAAATGAATTCATCGTCCAAAGTAAGACCTAATGAAGCTCAATACACTCAATTAGGACCAAAATAGGCTCATTACATCATCCTATGGTTATCTAAACCTTCCTAATGACTAAAATGGCGTCATTGACCAAAGTAAGACCAAATGAAGCTCAATACATTCAATTAGGACCAAAATAGGCTCAATACTTCATCCTTTGGTTATCTAAACCTTCCTAGTGACTAAAATGGATTCATGGACCAAAGTAGGACCAATGAAGCTCAATACACTCAATTAGGACCAAAATAGGCTCATTACATCATCCTTTGGTTATCTAAACCTTCCAAGTGACTAAATGGAATAATTGACCAATGTAAGACCAAGTGAAGCTCAATACACTCAATTAGGACCAAAATCGGCTCATTACATCATCCTTTGGTTATCTAAACCTTCCTAGTGACTAAAATGAAAGAATTGACCAAAGTAAGAGCTAATGAAGCTGAATACACTCAATTAGGACCAAAATAGGCTCATTACATCTTCCTGTCGTAATCAAAACCTTCCAAGTGACTAAAATGGAAGAATTGACCAAAGTAAGACCAAATGAAGCTCAATACACTCAATTAGGACCAAAATTATCTCATTATATCATCCTTTGGTTATCTAAACCTTCCTAGTGATTAAAATCGATTCATGGACCAAAGGAAGACCAAAATAAGGCTCATTACATCATCTTTTGGTTATCTAAACCTTCCTAGTAACTAAAATGGAATAATTGACCAAAGTAAGACCTAATGAAACTCAACACACTCAATTAGGACCAAAATAGGCTCATTACATCATCCTTTAGTTATCTAAACCTTCCTAGTGACTAAAATGGAGTCATTGACCAAAGTAAGGCCAAATGAAGCTCAATACATTCAATTAGGACCAAAATGGGCTCATTACATCATCCTTTGGTTATCTAAATCTTCCTAGTGATTAAAATGGATTCATGGACCAAAGTAAGACCAAATGAAGCTCAATACACTCAATTAGTACCAAAATATGCTCATTACATCATCCTTTGGTTAACTAAACCTTCCTAGTGACTAAAATGGATTCATGGGCCAAAGTAAGACCTAATGAAGCTCAATACACTCAATTAGGACCAAAATAGGCTCATTACATCATCCTTTGGTTATCTAAACCTTCCTAATGACTAAAATGTCGTCATTGACCAAAGTAAGACCAAATGAAGCTCAATACATTTAATTAGGACCAAAATAGGCTCATTACATCATCCTTTGGTTATCTAAACCTTCCTAGTGACTAAAATGGATTCATGGACCAAAGTAAGACCAAATGAAGCTCAATACACTTATTTAGGACGAAAATAGGCTCATTACATCATCCTTTGGTTATCTAAACCTTCCAAGTGACTAAAATGGAATAATTGACCAAAGTAAGACCAAGTGAAGCTCAATACACTCAATTAGGACCAAAATCGTCTCATTACATCATCCTTTGGTTATCTATACCTTCCTAGTGACTAAAATGAAAGAATTGACCAAAGTATGAGCTAATGAAGCTCAATACACTCAATTAGGACCAAAATAGGCTCATTACATCATCCTTTAGTTATCTAAACCTTCCTAGTGACTAAAATGGAGTCATTGACCAAAGTAAGACCAAATGAAGCTGAATACACTCAATTAGGACCAAAATAGGCTCATTACATCTTCCTTTGGTAATCAAAACCTTCCAAGTGACTAAAATGGAAGAATTGACCAAAGTAAGACCAAATGAAGCTCAATACACTCAATTCTGACCAAAATTGGCTCATTATATCATCCTTTGGTTATCTAAACCTTCCTAGTGACTAAAATCGATTCATGGACCAAAGGAAGACCAAAATAAGGCTCATTACATCATCCTTTGGTTATCTAAACCTTCCTAGTGACTAAAATGACAGAATTGACCAAAGTAAGACGTAATGAAGCTCAACACTGTAACATCCCGAATTATCAACCTTGCCATGGTTAAGATTAACAACTCGGAACTTCACTTCTTTTTTTTTTTTTTATACCTATAGAGAATAGGGATATAGTAAACGGGGTAAAACTCAACAAGCCATGACATTAGGTTCCTAATATAATAAACCATGTACTGGGAATACTTATATGATAATAGAAACATAACCAAGACATAAAGGTAATATATGTGTACATAAATGGCCCTCTGTATACTGATTTGGACCAATATCTGATCAAAGTGCATGTACAGAATCAAAATCTCAACCTACACTGAGGAGCGTTGCCGCTTACTCAGTGGTACAACTCAAAATGAGTCGACTAACTACTTAAACAAAAGAAATCTCCACTATACGATCGCTCGACTGTCTACTACTGCTCCTCACCTTCTAGTATATCTTCTTCGGGATCCTCCTCCTCTGATGAATCTGCTCCAGGCTCGCCAGGTACATAATCAGGCTCGGGTTCCTCCTCTGGGTCTGAGTCCTCTGCCTCGGCCGGGTCCTCGTCCGCTGGTGGTGGTGGTGGAGATGCTGCCTGAGCTGGAGCTGCGTCATGTCGAGGGGCTGGGAATCTTCGTGTGAGATCCGGTAAGAAGAACTGTGTGGTACCAGGGACGTGGTGCGTAACCGAAATCAAGCCGGTCTCTGGGTCGTACGTAGAGAGTCCAAAAACATAAGGTCTACGTGGAGGGGTGGAAGCTGACCCATCTAGAATTTGACATACGAAAGAAAGAGAGAGTAAGACTCAAGAGTCTTAGTGAGTTGCGTAAAGCACACGGATCAACGTGCTCGTATGACAATTCTAGTCAATCAAAGTAATACTCTTTCTTTTCAAAAGGTGGCACTAGTTCCAAATTTATGAGTCCTTACCTTGATTAATCAAACATCTTAAGGATCCGTTTCTAAGGGAGTCTACGTTTTCACTAGGTTCTCGCATTTCTAGCAACCTACGTAAATATCAACTATAAGGCTGGTTTCACAATTTCCTCATAGGTCGTACTACGAGTCCATTGGTCCATGCCTCACATTCGATATTTCTTCGTTCGTTGAATTGAAGGTTAGCAGTTTCTCCACTTTTCATGTAAGTGTATACTTTGACCCTCGAATGTGTATCCGGTCATAAAAATCCTCGGATTGCAAGTCCGGCATCATGGCCCAGCCATGGAAACTCTAACTCCTCGGATAACATCATTCGGCATCACGGCCCGGCCGTGGTATCATATGCAAGTCGGGACTATGTGTCCCTCAAATATGCTCTGAGTCCTAGACCGGGGAGTCTTTGTAACATCCCGAATTATCAACCTTGCCATGGTTAAGATTAACAACTCAGAACATCATTTTTTTTTTTTTATACCTATATAGAATAGGGATATAGTAAACGGGTAAAACTCAACAAGCCATGACATTAGGTTCCTAATATAATAAATGATGTACTGGGAATACTTATATAGAAACATAACCAAGACATAAAGGTAATATATGTGTACATAAATGGCCCTCTGTATACTGAGTTGGACCAATATCTGATGAAAGTGCATGTACAGAATCAAAACCTCAACCTACACTGAGGAGCGCTGCCGCTTACTCAGTGGTACAACTCAAAATGAGGTGACTAACTACTAAACAAAAGAAATCTCCACTATACGACCGCCCGACTGTCTACTGCTGCTCCTCACCCTCTAGTATATCTTCTTCGGGATCCTCCTCCTCTTATGAATCTGCTCCAGGCTCGCCAGGTACATAATCAGGCTCAGGTTCCTCCTCTGGGTCTGAATCCTCTGCCTCGACCGTGTCCTCCTCTGCTGGTGGTGGTGGTGGTGGAGATGCTGCCTGAGCTGGAGCTGCGTCATGTCGAGGGGCGGGGAATCTTCGTGTGAGATCTGGTAAGAAGAACTGTGTGGTACTAGGGACGTGGTGTGTAACCGAAATCAAGCCGGTCTCTGGGTCGTACGTAGAGAGTCCAAAAACATAAGGTCTACGTGGAGGGGGTGGAAGCTGACCCATCTAGAATTTGACATACGAAAGAAAGAGAGAGTAAGACTCGAGAGTCTTAGTGAGTTGCGTAAAGCACACGGATCAACGTGCTCGTATGACAATTCTAGTCAATCAAAATAATACTCTTTCTTTTCAAAAGGTGGCACTAGTTCCAATCTATGAGTCCTTACCTTGATTGATCAAACATCTTAAGGATCCATTTCTAAGGAGTCTATGTTTTCACTAGTTCTCGCATTTCTAGCAACCTACGTAAATATCAACTATAAGGTTGGTTTCACAATTTCCTCATAGGCCGTACTACGAGTCTACTGGTTCATGCCTCACATTCGATATTTCTTCGTTCGTTGAATTGAAGGTTAGCAGTTTCTCCACTTTTCATGTAAGTGTACACTATAACCCTCGAATGTGTATCCGGTCATAAAAAAAAATCCTCGGATTGCAAGTCCGGCATCATGGCCCAGCCATGGAAACTCTAACTCCTCGGATAACACAATTCGGCATCACGGCCCGGCCGTGGTATCATATGCAAGTTGGGACTATGTGTCCCTCAAATATGCTCTGAGTCCTAGACCGGGAAGTCTTGACCTTGACCACAGCTCCGTTCTCGCCTAAACTTTAAAGGTTCCTTGATTCGGAGGTGTCTCGTGTCAAAGAATCCTCTGCCATCTAGTCCACATGTCCCGTAGGTCCAATGCACCACCATCTAGTCGATTAGATGGCTGGATCCACTCTAACCAGAAATTCAATCGAACGGATATAACAAGTAGCAGTTATAATATAATAAACATATGTAGCATCCTCGGGTACTCGTCCGGACAATTCCAGGAATTCCACCGAGTCGTTCATGCAATCCATAATACAACCTCAAGAACAGTACAACCATTATGCATGAGTACAGTCTTATACACTAGCATTACCATTTCACATTATCACTCTAATTTACAGATTCAGTATATAACAGCAGCAGATATCTTGATCACCCGGTAATACTACTGAGTAGTAATATCGTTGCATAGCAATAGTAGTTTATGTTTGATTTAGTTATAAGCTTCTTAGTTCTCACAGCACATAGATACATATATATATATATATATATATATATATACTGGTATTGCCTTGTTCTCTATATTTAATAATTCGCTCATACTGTTACTAGTTTTAAGAAATAATTATAAAAATATTTCGTAGTTTATTGATCATAAAAATAAATTAGAGAAATTGGTCTAGTTTCGGTGCACTAGGAATCGACTCAGCGCATGGCAGGCCACGACCGCGCGATTCCCAGCGTGCCTCGCATGCCGCGCCCTGCGCGCCCGCATGCCCGCGCCCAGCGCCCTGCGCCTGTGCGCATCCTGCGTCTGCGCGCCTCGCTCGCCCTGGGCGCCCGCGCCCGTGCGCGTCTTGCGTCCGCGCGGCTGGCGCGCCCTAGGCGCCCCGCGCCCTTGCGCGTCTTGCGTCCGCGCGGCTGGCGCGCCCTGGGCGCCCCGCGCCGTGCGCGTCCTGCTTCCGCGCCTCGCGCGCCCTCGGCTCCCGCGCCCGTGTACGTCCTGCGTCCGCGCGCCTTGCGCGCCCTGACCGCCCCGCGCCCGTGCATTGCGCGTAGCGCCTACTCTATGTATGTAATGCATTAAGTAGTTTCCAGGTATGTAACTCTCTAACTCCAATTTCTATCTAAACTATTAAATCTTCTTGTCATCATTTATGATTCTTAAGGCTTATGAAAGCATGGAAATTGGTTAAACAATTATTCAAATCTCAAAGAAAATAGTCGCACACACATCTAAAAACTAGTTTATATTTTACTTTGACATATGCATGCATATAAAAATACCACCAGTTATTTTTATATGGTTTCAGAAACAATTTGAAGTCAGATTCTTCATCTTTTTAGTTAACATGCCTTGTTCTAACGCATTAATCAGATTCAACACTCAAAGAATCATACAAATTGAATTTTCAAGCATCATAGACATATGTAAGAAAACCAAAAGCCATCAGTTTAGTTTAATCATGGATGAGTTATATGCATAGTTATGAACAATAACATGTATCAGATTCTATTTCGTTAAAAGAAGAAGAACAGAGCAACTCACCTTAAGGTTGAACTTAGAAATTTGAAAACGGAAGGAAGGGATGATCTATTGGTAATTCTGTCTAGGAAAAATAGGTGTAACAGAGGTGTTTCTCGTGTGCTATTCCGTTGATCGTAAGTCTATATTTATAGAAAGAGCTTTCCACCCTCTGAAGGAAACTAAAACAACAGCTAGTTGGCTTCGTAGATGACAAGCAGGTGGTGGTGGTGTACTAAAACTAGTGGTGTCCCGAGCTGGAGTCAGAGACAGTAGGTGGTGGCTTCGGATGGAAACAGAGGATGATCAAATGGCTCCTATGTTAATGCCACGTACTACCCTATACTCTAGGAAAAATAAGATGTAAGTGTTTTATGCTTCTGGGTGGTGTATTGGTCTATATTTCCATATAGGGTGATCAAGAAAAATGTATAGAATAGGTGCGGTAAATTTGGTAATAATCGGGTGAGTATGGTTTGACCTATTTTTCTCTCTAATGATACTCAAAGGGTTACTTTATTGTTTAATACACGTATGTAATTATGTTATAAACGTAATAATGATACCTCATACAAAATTATCGCAATAATTATATTGATATTTAGTTGTTAATTTCTAACTAATAATTATTAAATAATATGTTTAAGGCAAGGGTGTTACAGTCTTGACCTTGACTACAGCTCTGTTCTCGTCTAAACTTTAAAGGTTACTTGATTCGGAGGTGTCTCGTGTCAAAGAATCCTCTGCCATCTAGTCCACATGTCCCGTAGGTCCAATGCACCACCATCTAGTCGATTAGATGGCTGGATCCAAGCTAACCAGAAATTCAATCGAACGGATATAACGAGCAGCAGTTATAATTTAACAAACACATGTAGCATCCTCGGGTACTCGTCCGGACAATTCCAGGAATTCCACCGAGTCGTTCATGCAATCCATAATACAATCTCAAGAATAGTACAACCATCACGCATGAGTACAGTCTTATACACTAGCATTACCATTTCACATTATCACTCTAATTTACAGATTCGGTATATAACAGCAGCAGATATCTTGATCACCCGGTGATACTATCGTGTAGTAACATCGTTGCATACCAATAGTAATTATATTTGATTTAGTTATAAGTTTTTCAGTTCTCACAACACATAGATACATATATATATACTCGTATTGTCTTGTTCTGTATACTTAATAATACTGCTACTAGTTTTAAGAAATAATTATAAAAATATTTCGTAGTTTATTGATCATAAAAATAAATTAGAGAAATTGGTCTAGTTTCGGTGCACAAGGAATCGACGCAGCACATGACAGGCCACGTCCGCGCGATTCCCAGCGCCCCACGCCCTGCGCTCCCAGCGCGCCTCGCGCCCTGCACGTCCTGCGCCTCCCGCGCCCGTGCATCTTGCGCGTCTCGCGCCCCGCGCGCCTTGCGCGCCCTGGGCGCCCCGCGCCCGTGCGAGTCCTGCGTCCGCGCACCTTGCGCACCCTGGGCGCCCCGCGCCCGTGCGCTTCCTGCTTCCGCGCCCTCGGCGCCCCGCGCCTGTGCACGTCTTGCGTCCGCGCGCCCCGCGCGCCCGTTCATTGCGCGCAATGCCTACTCTATGTATGTAACGCATGAAGTAGTTTCCAGGTATGTAACTCTCTAACTCCAATTTCTATCTAACCTATTAAATCTTCTCATCATCACTTATTATTCTTAAAACTTATGAAATCATGGAATTTGTTAAACAATTATTCAAATCTCAAAGAAAATAGTCACACACATATCTAAAAACCAGTTTATATTTTACTTTGACATATGCATGCATATAAACATACCACCAGTTACTTTTATATGGTTTCAGAAATAATTTGAAGTCAGATTCCTCATCTTTTTAGTTAGCATGCCTTGTTCTAACGCATTAATCAGATTCAACACTCAAAGAATCATACAAATTGGATTTGCAAGCATCATAAACATATGTAAACACTAAAAACCATCAGTTTAGTTTAAACATGGATGAGTTGTATGCATAGTTATGAACAATAACATGTATCAGATTCTATTTCATTAAAAGAAGAAGAACAGAGCAACTCACCTTAAGGTTGAACTTAGAAATTTGAAAACGGAAGGAAGGGATGATCTATTGGTAATTCTGTCTAGGGAAAATAGGTGTAACAGAGGTGTTTCTCGTGTGCTATTCCGTTGATCATAATCCTATATTTATAGAAAGAGCTTTCCACCCTCTGTAGGAAACTAAAACAACAGCTAGCTTGCTTCGTAGATGATCAGCAGGTGGTGGCGTACTAAAACTAGTGGTGTCCCAAGCTGGAGTCAGAGACAGTAGGTGGTGGCTTCGGATGGAAACAGAGGTTGATCAAATGGCTCCTCTGTTAATGCCACGTACTACCCTATACTTCAGGAAAAATAAGATGTAAGTGTTTTATGCTTCTGGGTGGTGTATTGGTCTATATTTCCATATAGGGTGATCAAGAAAAATGTGTAGAATAGGTGTGGTAAATTTGGTAATAATCGGGTGAGTATGGTTTGACCTATTTTTCTCTCTAATGATACTCAAAGGGTCACTTTATTGTTTAATACACGTATGTAATTATGTTATAAACGTAATAATGATACCTCATACAAAATTATCGCAATAATTATATTGATAATTAGTTGTTAATTTCTAACTAATAATTATTAAATAATATGTTTAAGGCAAGGGTGTTACAATCTACCCCTCTTAAAAGAAATTTCGTCCCCGAAATTTCCTGTCTAATCATTAAAAAGGTGCGGGTATTTCTCACGTATTTCCGACTCAAGTTCCCACGTATAATCTTCTAGCAATTTGTTTCCCCAAGCAACTTTGACCAAGCGTATCTCCTTATTGCGTGTGTGCTTAGTTTGATAGTCTACTATCTTTGTGGCAGGGAGTTCAAATGTCAAGTTATCCTTTAACTGAATATTTTCTGGTTCTAATACATGTTCAGGTGACGCCTGATACTTTCGCAGTTGAGAGACATGGAAAACATTGTGTAGGTTAGATAGGTTCGGTGGAAGAGCTAATTGATAGGCTGAGGGTCCGACTTTTTGAAGAATTTGGAATGGTCCCACAAACCTTGGGTTTAACTTTTTGGTTTTGAGGGCTCTACCTATGCCTGTTGTAGGTACTGCCCGGAGAAATACGTGATCTCCTTCGCTGAATTCTAATTCCCGTCGTCTCTTATCCGCATAGCATTTTTGTCTGCTCTGAGCCGTTTGCATTTTGTCCTTCACCATCTTGATCTTCTCTGTGGTTTGTTGCACCAGGTCTGGTCCCAGAGCTTGTCCCTCACCAGAATCATTCCAACATAATGGTGACTGACACTTTCGGCCGTAGAGTGCCTCATATGGAGCCATACCAATACTAGCATGATAACTATTGTTGTAAGCAAACTCTACCAATGGTAAGTGTGAATCCCAACTTCCAGGCATTTACAATACCATTGCTCTGAGAATGTCTTCTAATGTCTGGATGGTCCGTTCTGATTGCCCGTCGGTCTGAGGATGATATGCGGTGCTCATACACAATTTTGTTCCAAAAGCCCGTTGCAATGCTCCCCAAAACTTGGATGTAAACCTCGGGTCGCGATCAGAGACGATTGAAGTAGGGGTACCATGTAGTCTGATGATCCAGTCAATGTATAACTTAGCTAGTTTTTCCAATGGATATGTCATCCGAATTGGCAGAAAGTGTGCCGATTTGGTTAATCGGTCTACAATTACCCAAACTGCATCCAATTTTCTTGGTGTAAGAGGCAATCCCGACACAAAATCCATGGTAATGTGCTCCCATTTCCATTCCGGGATAGGAAGGGGATTCAGGATTCCAGCCGGCCTCTGATGTTCTGTTTTTACCCGCTGACAGGTAAGACACTTCCCAATGTATTGAGCCACATTCTTCTTCATTCCGGGCCACCAAAACCGTTCTTTAAGATCATGGTACATCTTTGTCATTCCCGGATGTATGGTAAAATGGCTCTTGTGTGACTCACGTAATATGTCTTCTCGGAGTTCCTTGATATTTGGCACGCATATACGCTTTTCAAATCTCCAAATTCCATCAATCCCTTGCTCTAGTCCTTTAATCTTTCCTTGTTGAGCTGCTTGTATCGTCTCTTGGAAGTCTTTGTTATGCGTGTCCTTTTGTGCCTGCTCAATTCTGCTCTTAAATTCACTGGAAATGACTAAATGACCAAATTTGATGCTTGTAGGTGTCGGCTTCACATCAATGCTTAATTCTCCGAATTGTTGTACCAACTCTAATTCTTTAATCATCATTCGTGCTGCATGCAAGAATTTTCGACTTAGAGCGTCTGCTACTACGTTAGCTTTACCAGGGTGGTAATGTAACGTAAAATCGAAATCCTTAAGGAATTCCATCCAGCGACGTTGTCTCATGTTGAGTTCCTTTTGGTCAAACAAATACTTGAGGCTTTTGTGGTCTGAGAAAACTTCAAACTTTGTTCCAAAGAGATAATGCCTCCACATCTTCAAGGCTGATACGACTGCTGCTAGCTCCAGATCATGTGTTGGATAGTTGAGCTCGTGTGGTCGAAGCTGACGAGACCCATATGCTATTGGTTTTACCTTGTTGCATTAGTACATATCCTAGGCCTCGTCCGGATGCGTCACAGTAACTTCGAAAGATTGCTCTAAATCTGGTAGGGTCAGCACCGAGTCGATGTCAATCTCTTTTTCAGCTCCTGGAAGCTCTGCTCACATGCCTCATTCCATTCAAAGAGACGTGTTCTTCTTAGTTAACTTTGTCATCGGTGCGGAGATCTGAGAGAATCCCTGTATGAATCTCCGATAATAACCTGCCAATCCTAAGAAGCTTCGTATTTCCGTGGCAGTCGTCGGTCTTTCCCAATCCATAATGGCCTTGATCTTAGCGGGGTCTACTGCTATTCCCTTTTGAGATACTACATGCCCCAAAAACTGTACTTCCTTTAACCAAAATTCACATTTTGAAAGTTTGGCATATAGTCTCTTTTCCGACAAAATTCTCAGAATCCGTCTTAGATGTTCAGCATGTTCCTCCTCTGTTTTTGAGTAAACCAGAATATCGTCGATGAACACCACCACAAACTTGTCCAGATATTCCCTAAACACCCGGTTCATATAATCCATGAAACAGCTGGAGCATTTGTAAGTCCAAATGACATTACTGTGAATTCAAAATGCCCATATCTTGATCTAAAAGCTGTCTTAGGAATATCCGACTCCCGTACTCTTATCTGGTGATATCCAGATCGTAAATCAATCTTGGAGAATACTTTGGCTCCTTGTAATTGATCCATCAAGTCATCTATCCGTGGTAATGGGTACTTATTCTTGATGGTGACCTTGTTCAGCTGCCGGTAGTCTATACATAATCTCATCGAACCATCCTTCTTTTTTACGAACAGAACTGGTGCTCCCCATGGTGACACACTTGGTCGTATGAAACGCTTCTCCAGTAGGTCTTCTAGTTGCGTCTTCAGTTCTTTAAGTTCCGGAGGTGCCATTCGATATGGAGCAACTGAAATCGGTCCTGCTCCTGGTACTAGTTCGATCTTGAATTCTACTTCTCGTTCCGGAGGAAAATCAGGAATCTCGTCCGGAAATAATTCAGGAAAGTCGCAGACGACCGAAATATCTCCAATTTGCTGATCCTTGGCGGTTGTACTTGAAGCGAACATAAGGTATTCCTGAGCATTTACCTTACAACAGTATAGGGGTACATGGGAACTAAGGGGAGATTCTATGTTATTGGTTCTATTCTGGAGGTCATCGGGAAAAAGAATGGTTTTGGTTTCACAAACTAAGGTAATTCTATTTAACTTTAACCAGTCCATTCCTAGAATAATATCTAAGCCTACCAAGGGAATACATATAAGGTTAGCTTTAAAGGTCCTTCCTAATATTTCAAAAGAACAGTCATGCACACAAGATGAAGTATTAATTTGAGAAGAGGTTGGGGTAGTCACGGTTAAAGTATATGGGGTTGTCGTGACTGGTAACTTAAGTCTCTCAACACATGTATTAGAAATAAAAGAATGTGTTGCACCAGAATCATATAACACCGTTAAATGGATATTCGACATAATGCACTCACCTTGGATCAACTCTCCCGAAGCTTCGACTTGCTCTGCCGTAACTGCAAATACTCGGGCCTGACGCTGTGACCCTGGATTTCCTCCCTGTCCGCAATTCCTTGCAAAATGACCAGTTTGACCACACCGGAAACATGTGGGACAGTTTCCAAGATGTCTCAGCCCGCACACCCTACAGAGGGGTCGATCTGCCACCGGAACCAGTGGCGCGTTCCTCTGTCCATCTTGACGATTTCCTTGAGGTGGCACATTCCCCTGAGGTCTAGCTAGAGGTGGTAATCTCCTTGGTTGTTGTTGTCGCTGAGGGCGAAATTGAATCTGCCCCTGTGGTAAGGGAGCTCTGTATTGATTATGGCATGAAGGGAATTGTTGTTGACGTTTCGGGTATTGTCTTCCATACGGCACCATTGACCGGGTATGAACGTTCTGATTTCCCCCTGCGTCCTCCTGACGCTTCCTCTTCGCCAGCTCTTGCTCCGCCACAGCTTTCCTCTAGGCACCCTCTTCCTGGGCCAGACACCTATTGACTAAGGTGGCGTAGTTCCTGATGTTGTGTGAAACCATTTTGTCATAGAGGTCCGGCTTCAGTCCTTGCTCATACCTTACACATTTCCATTCCTCGTCTGGGTTCAACCGGTAAGTTGTTGAATAACGGCACAAACGATCAAACTTCGCCGTATACTCTAGTACCGACATGTTTCCTTGAATCAGGTCAAGGAATTCCCTATCTTTTGCATCCCTCAGGGTCCTTGGGAAGTACTTCTCGAAAAATGCTGCCTTGAAGTTTTCCCAAATCATCTGTTCCTCGGTTGGTTGAAGAATGGGTTTGACAACCTCCCACCAAGACTCAGCTTGGTCTTTCAGTTCCCGGGTAGCGAACTTAACCTTTTGTGCATCGGTGAAAGGCATATCCTCAAAGATTCGCTCGATACCCCGAATCCATCCGTCAGCCCGGTCGGGGTTTAATTCTCCAGAGAAAGTTGGAGGGTTACGTTGCTTGAATTCCTGATAACGTCGCGACTCTTCGCTAACTACTACTGCTGGTTTCTTCCGGCCTCCATTACTTGAGCCATGACTAAGGCTTCCGCCTGAGCCCTAATAGCTTCTAGCACGCTCTGGAGATCGGACTCGGAATGGAATTGTCGCGGCATGATTCTTCTAATACCTGCATAACCAATGAGTTGATCAGGCTCGTTGAAATGCAAGTTATTATAAGAAATAACGGCGCACAACAGATCATAAGAAAACATCAACACATAGTGGCTGAAGGAAAGGTTTGGGAAGACACAGCAGGCTTAGTCCTCAGGCTTTAATTGGACCGAACTGCTCTGATACCAAAAATGTAACATCCCGAATTATCAACCTTGCCATGGTTAAGATTAACAACTCGGAACATCACTTCTTTTTTTTTTTTATACCTATACAGAATAGGGATATAGTAAACGGGGTAAAACTCAACAAGCCATGACATTAGGTTCCTAATATAATAAACCATGTACTGGGAATACTTATATGATAATAGAAACATAACCAAGACATAAAGGTAATATATGTGTACATAAATGGCCCTCTGTATACTGATTTGGACCAATATCTGATCAAAGTGCATGTACAGAATCAAAATCTCAACTACACTGAGGAGCGTTGCCGCTTACTCAGTGGTACAACTCAAAATGAGGCGACTAACTACTTAAAAACAAAAGAAATCTCCACTATACGATCGCTCGACTGTCTACTGTTGCTCCTCACCCTCTAGTATATCTTCTTCGGGATCCTCCTCCTCTGATGAATCTGCTCCAGGCTCGCCAGGTACATAATCAGGCTCGGGTTCCTCCTCTGGGTCTGAGTCCTCTGCCTCGACCGGGTCCTCCTCCGCTGGTGGTGGTGGTGGAGATGCTGCCTGAGCTGGAGCTGCGTCATGTCGAGGGGCTGGGAATCTTCGTGTGAGATCCGGTAAGAAGAACTGTGTGGTACCAGGGACGTGGTGCGTAACCGAAAATCAAGCCGGTCTCTGGGTCGTACGTAGAGAGTCCAAAAACATAAGGTCTACGTGGAGGGGGTGGAAGCTGACCCATCTAGAATTTGACATACGAAAGAAAGAGAGAGTAAGACTCAAGAGTCTTAGTGAGTTGCGTAAAAGCACACGGATCAACGTGCTCGTATGACAATTCTAGTCAATCAAAGTAATACTCTTTCTTTTCAAAAGGTGGCACTAGTTCCAAATTTATGAGTCCTTACCTTGATTGATCAAACATCTTAAGGATCCGTTTCTAAGGGAGTCTACGTTTTCACTAGGTTCTCGCATTTCTAGCAACCTACGTAAATATCAACTATAAGGCTGGTTTCACAATTCCCTCATAGGCCGTACTACGAGTCCATTGGTCCATGCCTCACATTCGATATTTCTTCGTTCGTTGAATTGAAGGTTAGCAGTTTCTCCACTTTTCATGTAAGTGTACACTTTGAC
>RYYW01000535.1:0-36066 GCA_013621005.1 Aeschynomene evenia | reverse complement strand
GGTTGCGTTTTCTGGTGGCCGAGTAAACGTAATTGGGTACATCTGGCTGAAAACAACATTTGGGGAGGAACAAAAAGCAATGACCCTAGATATCCGATTTCTTATAGTGGATTGCCCAAGCTCGTATCATGTCATACTCGGTCGGCCGTCTTTAAACGCTCTCGGTGCTATCGTGTCCACCCCTCACATGGTAATGAAATTCCCTATTTCAAACACTAAAGTAGGAGCTGTGTATGCGAATCAAAAGATGGCCAAGTTATGTTACAATGAGTATCTCAAGCTCAAGTATTCTCCCGAACAAGGATTGCCTGGATCTGTTACAAAACAAGTCAACATGATTTCGGAAGCATCAATAATGGCCGACCTAGATCCTAGAGGGGAAAATCACGAACGACCAAGCCCAGTCGAGGAGTTAACACCCTTTCAGGTTGGGGAAAAACCTGAACAAGTAACTTACATTGGTTCTAAAATAGGAATTGAGATTAAAAAATAAAATACAAAATCTACTAATAGAATTTGCAGACCTATTTGCATGGACCCCAGCAAACATGTCTAGTATAGACCCTTCATTTATTTGTCACAGGTTATCAATCCAACAAGGAGCTCGGCTGGTCAAACAGAAGAAGAGAGTTATGGGGAAAGAGAAACATGAGGCAACCATAGCCGAGACAAAGAAACTAATGAAAGCTGATTTCATAAGAGAAATCACGTATACCGCATGGCTAGCAAACGTCGTAATGGTAAGAAAGTCGTCCGATAAGTGGTGCATGTGTATAGATTATACTGATTTAAATAAAGTATGCCCTAAAGACTTTATCATTTACCTAATATTGATAAATTAGTTGATAATGCTTCTAAATATCAGTTTTTAAGTTTTATGGATGCATATTCAGGTTATAACCAAATGATGGCACTTGAAGACGAAGATAAAACAACATTGTAGAGCGAGCAAGGTAATTTTTGCTATAAGGTTATGCCGTTCGGACTAAAAAATGCAGGTGCCACATATCAGCGGTTGATGAATAAAGTCTTTGAAAACCTGATCGGTCGGAACGTGGAGGTTTATGTAGATGATATGGTTGCTAAAAACCTACCCATGGTGACCATATCCTCGATTTAACTTAAATTTTCATGCAGCTTAGGAAGTATAATATGAGGTTAAACCTAGAAAAATGTGCCTTTGGTGTGGAAGGAGGAAAGTTCCTCAGACTAACAGAGGAATTGAAGCAAATCCAGAAAAATGCCAACCAATCCTAGCATGAAAAGCCCAAAGACGGTGAAAGAGGTACAACAATTAACAGGGAGGTTAGCTGCTCTATCTCGATTCCTTTCAAAATCGGCTGACCGAGTAGCACCTATGTTCAAAATTCTGAAAAAGGACACTAAATTTGAGTGGACCCAAGAATGTGAAGTAGCATTTCCGGATCTTAAAAGGTTTCTTTTTACACCCCCTATATTAACTAAGCCTAGAACTGATGAAATATTATATTTATATCTGTCTGTTAATAATCATGCGATAAGTTCTGTTCTTATTATTGACAGAGAAGGCGAACAAAAGCTTGTTTATTTTGTTAGTAAAACATTACAGGGAGCTAAAATCAGATATCAGAAGATCAAAAAGTTAGCCTTTTCAGTCGTTATCATCACGATGCCTGAGGAACTATTTTCAAAGTCATCACATTGTGGTAAGAACAGAACAACCAATCAGATAGATTTAACAAAACCTGAACTGGCTAGACGAATGATTTCCTGGTCAGTCGAGTTATCAGAGTACAACATAGAATATCAACCCAGAGGACCAATCAAGTCTCAAGTTCTTGCAGATTTCCTGGCAGAGCTTACACCCGATGCAACCACGAAGGACAACCATTCGGAAATAGAATGGACACTCTACATAGGGAAGTGGAACAGGTATTATTTTAGAAAACAATAATGGTGTTATAATTGAACAATCCTTGCATTTTTGTTTTCAAGCAAGTAATAATCAAGCAAAATATGAGGCACTCATAGCTGGGTTAAAGTTAGCCAGAGAAGTGGGGGTTGAAAGCTTACAGGTCAAAACCGACTCGAAGCTTATGGTCAGTCAAATCCATGGCGAATACCAAGCTCGAGATAAATTGTTGGCTAAATACCTCGTCAGGTACAAAATTTATTACAATTATTTCAAATTTTGTGAATAACTCACATTTCCAGGGAAGAAAATATAAGAGCCGATGTATTGTCAAAATTGGCAAGCACTACTAACACACAAAATAATCGGTCGGTCATTCAATTGAAACTGTCCAAGCCAACTTGTGACCTATTGGAAGTGAATCCATATCTACAACAGAGCAAAAAGATTGGAGGAGTCCTTTCAAATTATATATTCAAATAGGGAAGCTGCCGAACGAAATGAAAAATCAGCAGAACTTCAAAAGATCGACTAGCGTTTATACTATGGTTATTATATAAAAGAGGTTTTTTGTTAAGCTTGCTCAGATGTTTAGGTAAACACGAATCGATGGAGGTTATAGCAGAAGCTCATTTAGGAGTATGTAGCAACCACATTGGAGGCCGAGGACTGGCAGCTAAAATACTCAGAATGGGTTACTATTGGCCGACAATGAGCTATGATTGCATAAGTTTTGTTAAAAAATGTGTAAGTGTCAAGATTGTGGATATTCCAAGACAACATCCCGAACCATTATATTTCTCAGAGGTAAGTTGGCCATTTTATCGATGGGGGATTGATATCCTCGGTCCTTTCCCGATTGCGACAGGCGAGCTTAAGTTCATTGTTGTTTCAATTGATTATTTTACTAAATGGGTAGAAGCCGAACCCTTAGCAACAATCACGACAGAAAAATTCACAAGTTTTTTTGGAAAAATATAATATGCAGTTACGGCATTCCACGGGAAGTGGTGACCAACAATGGCACACAGTTCACAGACAAAAAATTCAGAAAGCTCTGTCAGAATTTTGAAATTCAACATACATTCAGCTCGGTTGAACATCCACAAACCAATGGATAGGCAGAGGCAGCTAACAAAACAATCCTCAAAGGCATAAAGAAGAAATTAGAAGGAGCCAAAGGAGCATGGTCGGACGAGCTTCCAGAAGTATTATGGGGATATCATACAACCCCCTAAACATCCACAGGGGAAACCCCCTTCAGGTTAGTATATGGATCAGAAGCTATAATACCTATTGAAATAACTTATTCATCTTTACGCAGACAAAAGTTCGATGAAGAACAAAACCGAGCAATCAGAACAGCTGAATTAGATCTAATCCAAGAGGATAGGCAAAAGGCTTCTCTGCAAGAACAGACGATAAAGCAAAGGATAGCTCGGTCATACAACAAGCATACCAAGCAAAAGTTTTCAGAAGACGATCTCGTCTTACGTCGGTCGGAGAGAATGATTCAAGGCGAGGGCAAGCTAGCACCAAATTGGGAAGGACCTTTCAGAATATCGAGCGTGGTCGGACGAGGAGCTTACAAATTGGAGGAACTATCAGGAAAAGAGGTACCTAGAACTTGGAATGCTGCTTCTTTATTACAATATTTGTCTTAGGTTTCCATTTCTTCATAAGACTATGTACAATGGGTGCACTCTTTTTCCTTTATTGGGTTTTTTCCCAAGGGGGTTTTACTAATAAAGGTTTTAACGAGGCATGATTGTTCATAGTCTCCTGGAACCAAGGCAATGTTCGGAGGAATTCCCTATACAACTCCTTCGAACACAGAAGCAGCTCGCATCATCCGATTGAAAAAGCCAAATTTGGGCAAACACATAATGCTCAAACAATCCGATGATCGGATAATCTTGGGCAAAAAATTTTTACGCTGAACCAAGTTCAAACAAAGTACCCAAAGGAAGAATATACAACTCTACCAAGCGAACGAAGAATACATTCAATGGCTTAAATACTCAATATTGTAATTATACAAGTTATCATATTTTTTGAAGCATATTCAAGATTATTCTAAGTCTGTGTTTTAATTTATTTGCTTATTTACATTATCGGTCGAGCACTAAGTCTCTCACCCTAAATGATCGAGCACTAAGTCTCCCATACAAATCGGTCGAGCACTAAGTCTCCCACCCAAATGGTCGAGCACTAAGTCTAAAGGTCTCCCCCCAAATGGTCGAGCACTAAGTCTCCCATACAAATCGGTCGAGCACTAAGTCTCCTACCCCCAAATGGTCGAGCACTAAGTCTCCCATACAAATCGATCGAGCACTAAGTCTCCCACCCTAAATGGTCGAGCACGAAGTCTCCCACCTAAATGGACGAGCACTAAATCTCCAGTCACAATAAAATCATCATAAATCAGCAAAATGATTTAAAGTTGTTCAGGAATAGTTTTTCAAATATGATTGACATACTCTTTCAAATTACATATGCTCGGTGAAAATATTCACAAAATTCAGTTATGGTTTGACTCATAATAATAAAGTTTGATTATGATTAAAAAAAAAAAAAGAGTAATTCACAGTTAATAAGCATTATGGTCATTCAACGCAACAATAACATATTAACATTCAAAATATATATAATTATAAAACGGTTTTGATAAAGCAGATCATGATTAAAAGACCTGCCTCACAAAGGACATATGCAAAAAAAAAAAGTTTTAAAAGTTCAACTAAAACTATTACAAAGCTTTTTTAGCAACACTTGATCATCAACATCATTGTGAACTCGGTCCGAAGCACCAACTATATCTCCTCCAGCAGCTTGGTCATCAGCATGATCATCTTCTTCATCCGGCATATCAACGAGCTCATCTCCTTGGGTGATTTTCAAAACACCGCATTTTCAAACTTGATTTTTGATCGGCCATTGTCTTTTCAACCCTCAAATTTTCTTTTTCTATGAAACGAACAATTGACGAGGACCGTAAACTTTGAACTTCAAGCATTCGGCAAAGATTTGAAACTCCCATATCTTTCATCATAGATAAATCTTCTAAATTGATAGATATTTATCAACATGATCGGCAAACGGAAAATCGACACCCACAAGCTCGACTTGGAAACAAAATCTTGAAACCCAGGAATTGGTTGATCTAAACCTAATTGAGAGGAGGGCGCAAAGAATTAGCACCTGACTCAGTAGTGTCGGGCGGCACCGTTTTCTCAAAAAAGGAACTCCAGACACAGTTTCAGAAGAGGATCCATCCACTCCAGCCGAAGTCCCAGCTCGGGCGGCCGTATCAACCTTTTTCTTCCTCAGGTGCATAAATAAATCAGTCTCCCCCAATTTTGGAGCCATTTCCTCTACAAAATCAAAGACGAGCAATACTATTAGCATGCAAAATTTCAACAAAGGAAAACCTTAAATGAAAAACAAAGAAGGAAATAGTAAGAACCCAAATGTTTCTTCACTGACGAAGGCGAGAGTTCCCACTTCAATAAAAATAGAGCAATCCAAAGGACGACCATTCTCACATATTCCCCTCATTAAATCCATCAACCACTAATTTATCATAACTTTGAAGAAACTCATAAGCTACTCCTAGGATTTTCTTAGGAACAGGCTGCCAATACAGAGGGAATAAAGGAAACCCATCATCTTTAAGAAAAAAAAGGATACTCGGACGGAGAGGAGTGAACTTTGAAAAACTGATTCTTGAGGTTTTATAAGAAAAGATAAGAAGGTTCAGAATCCAGCGACGTGGATAACTATCAAGGAAACCCATAGATCGACATCAGACTTCTTTGATTGAAAGAAATAAAAAAAACACATCCACACTAGGAACCACTTCTAACGCTTTTAATCTCAAACGACCGAACAAAAGCCTAGCCGTTCGGATGAAGCTACGTAGGAGCAACATTTAACCTATTCAACACACCTACTTTAAAATCAGAAAAGGAGTTTTAATCCTAACTTGTCAAAAAAATCCAAATACACAAAGACAGAATTAGGATCATCATCAACAGCATAATGGCAAACTTGGTCGGATCTAGAACACGGCAAACACACAAACTTTTCTTCGCACCCATCAGCAGAAATCAAGAAGTTTATGTGAAAACGAGTGATACTCTCGTAATCATCAAACAAGGAAGGGAAGCTCAAAACCTCCCTATGAACCCAAATGTATGGGTCCTCTGTAATAGGGGACATATCTGCAGGCAGTAACATCCACATTCCCTTCGTCAGTCATGGTTAACCTAAGAAAGGGAAGAGGGGAACAACTCTTAGACGATAAAAGCAAAAGAAAGCAATCTGTGTTGCAAATAACAGAAAGCAAAATAAAAATCGCAAGGACAGACAGAATCGGAAGATAAAACCAAATTGAAAAAATTACCTGAGAAGGATAGGATGCAATTCGAAAGAAAGCACTTAGTGAAGAGGAAGAAGACGATAGTGAAGAAGAAGAAGACGAGAAGTTGAAAAAAGAAATGGAGAAGTAAAACCAACTCTTCACTTCCATTAATCCCACTCCCAAGAAAGATCCAATAGTAGAGAATCTTAGGAGGCTAAAACAAATCATGGCCATTGAATGAGAAGCACTCGCTGGCAGTAGCATTAAAAAGACATGGCTTCCGAGCTAATAAGAAACCTACACGTGTCCTACTACGCACAAATTTCGACAACTGCCTTAAATGAAGAGACACGTTAACCATTAGTCACGTATAAAACTCGGCCTTAAAAACTTAAGCCCGAACCCGGTGACTGTGTAAATATCTGCCAATAGATCTCAGACCACATTACAATAACACTTTATATAGAGCTCAGCCTTAAAACCTATTTAAGCCCAAGCTCGGGGTTGTGTAGTGGACTAGGTCCACAGATCTCGAACCATATAACTACCCGACCGTGACTGTGTAAATATCGGCCCATAGATTTCAGACCACATTACAATAACACTATATTTAGAGCTTAACCTTAAAACTTGTTTAAGCCCAAGCTCGGGGGCTGTGTAGTGGTCTAGATCCACAGATCTCGACCCATATAACTACCGACCGATGACAAAGGCCGTAACAGATTGAGCTCACCAATTAAACTCATCAGATTTTGACCAAACCATGACCGCCTGAACATTACGACTCCATCTATAAGCCAGGAAAAACAATCAGCAAGGGGATGGACCAGATAGAGACGTTAGGATACGACCGATCTCTGAATAGTAACGCATGAATCCTATCTTAAAGAGAAATAACTAAGAGTGAGGGAAGGTGTTCGTCCTGGTCTATATTTGGGAAGTTAGGTTTTCCACTAAAGACAGATTGAACGGAATACTCAAATACTGATACAGAACGAGCACTTTTGATCTCTTGTGCACTTGTATTGCTGAGTTTGGATCTGAGCTAAAGTTACTTAGTGGGGCTTGACTCTCGGTCGGATTTACAGGACAAGAACACATACCAAATAGAAGTTTCTATATATCCAATATAAACTAAGATGCAATCTAAATTGCATGTATACCACATAAGAATTTTTTTCCCTTCAAATTGTTAATTGAGTTTTACTTTAGTGTGAATAATGATAAAAATACAAGGGCAGTTAGGACTTTAATAGTACTATCAGATATTAAATGAAGACTTTCTAACACAAAAGCAACTTCAAATTGCTTCTCCTTAACTTGGGTTAGAAATATAGAATTGTGTTGAAAATTTTTCAATACAAAACACCCAAACATCACTGTACACCGTTCAAGAATTTTGAAACTACGTTCGTGTCACCAAACGCTTAAACAAATATACCCTAAGTAGTCAGCTTAATGATTTACAGTTAAATCGATATCTATTGGTTTGAGGCAGTTTATGCACCACGTGTGGAACAACATATTACATACCAAAAAAAAAATCGATATGTGAGAGTGAAATATCAGTGTTCTAGTTGTGCCTAGTGCTTCTACTTTCTTTGTGCCTATGCGGCACTTCTATTTTGTTGAGATGATTCAACACGACTAGTTTGAGAAATAATTTCCATTCGTGCATAAAATGCTTCCATAGAAAATTTTGACCCATTATCATTAGAGCTTATACATTTGATTTGCTTATTAAATTGTGTCCTAATTAAATGCACAGTATTCTATAAAAAAAAAAAGGTAATTGCTTCTTCTTCTTTTTCATGAAATAAACCTAAGTGAATCTAGATTTATCATCAACCATTATTAAAAAAATATTTATTGCAAAGAATGAAAGAAATAAGAAGTGGCCCCTAAATAAACATGAATAAAAAATCGAAGTTTTCATTACTTGATGTATTTAAACTTGGAACAAAAAGGAAGTCCTTGTTGGTTAGCCAAATCAAATAGCAAGCATTACATGACACATTATTTTTTGTGCTCTTAATAAAAGGAAAACAAATTCTCAAAGCATCTAATTTACTAGAGAATAGGTGCCCTGACTAATAGTACCATTGGTCAAAAGAACTTTCTTAATGTAGTTTGAATGGAGTGGATCTTGATGGAATCATGGTAGCTGGCTTCAAGACATACAAATTATGCATTTCTTCTTATACACCAATCATCTCTGAAGCTAGGTCCTTAATGTGACATGAAAATTAAAAGCAGTAAAACTTGTTTAATTTAAAGGAGAAATTGTATGAACTACAACTCTCTCACCCTTTGACGAAATTGTATCCATTATTAGATAATGGAGTGTGTTAGAGGTGGGAGTCCTACTTGAATGTGATCCTGTAACACCCTAATAATTACCTCTTTATGCTTTAGTCATATTGAGTTAATTATCGGAAATTAACATCTTGTTTCAGAAATTACAATTGAGTAAAGTAATAATACGCGGAAAATAGGGCCGGTTTATTTTTCAAAAGAAACGGAAGTTTAAAACTCGGCTTGTGCGGTATAACTGATATGAACAAATATATCATTCTAAAAAAACTACTCAAATTACTCATTACAAATACATAACGTTAGATTACACAACGGTGGCCCACATGTACATAGTAAAGTATTACAAATGTCTGAGATACATGTAATGTCATAATTATCATAGATAATATAAGTATATAGTGGTGAACTTTTAAGAAAAATCATAAGCTTGTACAGCCACTTACAATTTCCTTAAAGGTTCGCAAAAAGTAACATAGATCATAAAGTACAAGTACAAGATGTAATAAAAGTAATACTAATAGTCCTAAGCTCCAGAGCTTTGAAACTTAATCTTCACGTAAGCTCCAAAACGCTCAACTTGTAGACGTATCGGCACCCCTGTCTGTATCTAAAACAAAAGTGGTGGAATAGGGTGAGCTCCACGGACTCAGTAGGGGGATCACTCCGGTTTAATATAGAAATAGTGTAATATGCAAGATCTACTTGATTGGAGATTTCATAAATCAATTTACATCCGGAGTGTCTTACCTATATGCGTCTTGATTAATATATATGCAGTATATGTAGATCTGAAAGTATCACTACATATTTAATTTCTGACTAATGCATATACATAGACTCATCCTTGATAGGTGCATATTATACCTTTATTTGAATTGGCACTAACCCTCTTATCTCTTTCTACCTCCACATCACCAAATCCCAAGACTATGAGCTCATATCTCTCTAGTTTTTACTAGACACACGGGGAAAGAGGGGTTTCTCACCTTCCCTTACCAGTGATGTCAGTGACCGAGGTTGCCAATCCTCCCTTACTGACGACACTAGTGACCGAAGGTTACTATTGCTTACTTGATCTACTATTGTCTTTCTTTCATATTCAAATTATCATAACTTGACTTGTCATAGCTATACAACATGTAAGGACATACACAACTGAACATCTTATTCTGGAATTTAAGTGTAAATCATTCACAACATGCTTATTTCATAACTCCCTTGAAAACATATCATTTTGTACATAATTGCACCTACATGTAATTTTCTTTTTAATTTGCTTAATTCTTTTCATAATCACCATTATCTGTTTTAAACATATATAATAAACTCGTTACAGTAGTTTAGATCCTCAGAAAAGGGTTAGAAATCATTAAAATGCAAAATCACAAAATTCAGCATTTTTAAACAATTCTGCAGAATTCTGCGAAATGGCCGCTAGCGCGTCCTCTGTGGCCGCTAGCGTCCAATAACGCACAACCACTCGCTAGCGCCTAATGTATGGTCGCTAGCGCGTGTCCCGACTCTGCATTCAAACCAGTTTCAGAACAACCTTCATACTCGAGCATATAATGATTTCTAACCGATCCTTATGCATGAAAACACACAAATATGTATCATAACATAAATCTAAACCCCTACCTCTTGTAGTTTAACCCTCTAACACCAAGAATCACCTTGTTCTTCCTTGAGCTACTTGCTTAACAATCTATCTAGCTTTTGATGATGATGATGACACTCCTATGACCTCTGATGAGTTATGTTCGGTTCAGAATAAAGGAAATGAGATGAGAAACTCAAATATGTGGTTAGTTTATGAGTGAGTTGAGTTTTGAGTGGAGGGGTGATGAGGTTTGTGTGGTTTGAAGGTTATGGAGGTTTGGGGTTGTGGTTGGAAGTGTTTTGGGAGTTTAAGATTGTGTTTCTGATGATAGGGAGCTTGCCTCTAGGTGAACGAAGTGTTTAGGGACGGAGGGAGTAAGGAGAAATAATAAAAAGATGAGGGGCTTGAGAAAAATGCAAAATTTTGCAGAAATGTTGTTCTGTCATCGAGCTGGTCGCTAGCGCGCACACGCGCTAGCGACCGTTCTCACCGTATTACCCGCTAGCGCCTTTTTATTGTCGCTAGCGAGGGACCTCTACCGAATCATCCGCTAGCGAGCTAAGCTGGCTGCTAGCGATGAGTACTGCTACATCACAGTAGCAACAAGCAAAATACTCGAAAAATTCCTAAAATGCATCTAACTCACTCCGAACCTTTACCATCAATTCCTATTAGTACTTATACACCTGTGCAAACATACTCTTACCAAAATTACCATTTATTTCTTAAATTCCCTACCTAGATCATCATTCTTAATTCAAGTTTACATTATACAAACTGCTCAATCTTATGCAATGCACTTATCATTTCTAACACACATTTTTCCATATAGTACACATAACACATATTTAGTCAATCATACATGTCAAAAATACATATTAACACACATATATCCCAGTTATGCCTTGATTGAAGCGATTTTCACTAAATCCCTCCGATTAAAGCATCATTAGGATTTTGGGGTCTGATAAACCGCATTTTCATACATATTTTCCCCCATAATTTGAGCAATTTCGTGTTCCTAATTGTATATAACTTGGTTTCTAAAGCAGGATTTAATTTACATTGTCTCTTAGAGCATTAGTATCAATTTGTGTATTAATTACTCTTTTTGATGCCACTGGTGCGTTTGATGTGTTTTGTTTCAGTGTTGTTGCTATTTTCAGGGACGGGTAATTAAATAATGCATTGGATTGACACTAGGAACAAAGGGAAAACAAGATTTTGGAACTCCAGCAACAGAGGGACCGCCCAGGCAGTCTGCACAACCGCCCAGGCGGTCACAAGCGGACAAAAGTGAAGCACGTGCAAGGAAGCTCCGCACTCCACCGCCCCAGCGGTAGATGACTGCCCCGGCGGTAGAGGACCGCCCCAGCGGTCTCTGCAGAACGCAGCTCCACACTTGCGCTATTTTACAGCACAGAAGAACCATTATAAATAAACTTGTTTTAGGTTAATTAGGGATCTATCTTTCATTCTATCACAGCCTTTGAGAGAGGAGAAATATCTCCTCTCTTCTTCTCCACATATTACTTTTCTCTCTCGCTTTTCATAGGAATTAGGATTTGTTCTTCCTTGGCTCTCCAGGTTCACACCTTGGCTTGATAGAGTGACACTGTCAATTTCTCTTGGTGTTTTCCGACTCTTTCAGTATTTCATTTATTTCGTGTTATCGTAATTGTTACTTGTTTATTTTTCATTATCGCAATTTCCATTCAAACCTTGTTTCTTAGGAGGGTTCGCTTTGAATCTCTCCCTCGTTTTCATTAATATAAACTTTATTATTCAGCAATTTCTATTCTTCTATTTTCAAGCCTATTTCAATTCAAGTCTTTAATCCTGTTTTCTTTACATTTTTGTCTCCTTCAATTCATGTCAATTTACTTATTCTGTAATTGCATTTAAATTATTTATTTCAATCGTTTTTACTTTTTCCAATTTAATTTCTTTGCAAACCACTCAAAAACCCCCTTTTTATTTATCGCTAAGTTTAAGTCAACGATTGTCACACAGATTCCTTGAGAGACGACCTGAGTCAGTCTTACTACTTGCTACCAAGCTTGTATTGAGTTTAATTCAGCAATAAACCCTTTTTCAAACCCTTCTTCTAAATTGCTCCAGAGTACCGGAGAAATAACGACGCTCCGGTGCTCTGTCAATTTTGGCGTCGTTGCCGGGGAATCTAGGCAATTTTTGATTTAATCGTAGTATTGTTTTTCTTCTTTCATAAAAAAAAAAATGTCCAAAAAGATTTTCTTTTTCTTTTATTTCTATTTTCTGCAACTTTCCTTTTATTTATTTTCTTCCCGAGCCAACCGCCCAAGCGGCTAGACAACCGCCCAGGCGGTCAGTTTGAAAAAAAAAAAATTCTTTTCTTTTTTTCTTTTCTAAACTAACATGAACACTAACCTCTACTTTGGCTCCCAAGAACGCAATTCTCATGGTTTTGTAGGTTGTCAATCAGGATATGGGATGCAAGAACCACCACCACCATACGCGTATCAAGGGGCGGATGAAATTGGTTCCTTTGAGTAAGGGACTTTGACAAAACAGTTGATAGAGACGGCAAATGCCATCAAGGAATTAACTCTCAGCTAACGCCAACAGTTGTCGGAAATTCAGCAGGTATGTGGGATTTGTGCAGAAAACCACCTCACGGATAATTGTCCTCTGTTAAATGAGGATGAGGAGTACCCTACAGTGGCAGTCACAAATTTCCCCAATCAAGGGAATGCTTCATATGGTAACACCTATAATTCCTCTTGGAAAAATCATCTTGACCCTTACCCATACCAAGAGTCTAAACCTTATCCATACCAAGAACCAAACCCTTGCCCATACCAAGAACCCAATCCTTATCCATACCAACAACCCAATCCTTACCCATACCAAGAGCCTAATCCTTACCCATACCAAGAGCCTAATCCTCACCCATACCAAGAACCTGACCCTTACCCATACCAAACATCTAATCCTTACCCATACCAAGAGCCTAATCCTTACCCATACCAAGAGCCTAACCCTTACCCATACTAAGAACCCAATCCTTATCCATACCAAGAACCTAATCCTTACCCATACCAAGAGCCTAACCCTTACCCATACCAAGAACCTGACCCTTACCCATACCAAGAACCTGACCCTTACCCATACTCAATCGAATACCCCGAACAACCAACCCTTAACCCTTTCTACCCAACACAACTCCCTCAATCCCTTGCATCATCCCCTCCTTGCTATGAGGAGGACAAGTCCATGATGAATCTACTCCTCGAAGAACTTGCTTACTTGGGAGAAGCAATTCGACTATTGAAAACTCAAGCTACCTACCATTACCACCTCCTCCATCACTACCACCTTCACCACCACTAGAACCACTCTCACTTGAGGAGCCGGAGGTACCAATTGTTGAAGAGAGTCATGTTATTGAGCAACTGGATTGGGAGACCTTGAAATCAATGGTGGAGGAACCAACTGGGCGGGCTGAAGAGGATTCAGACGTGGAAGTAGTCTATGAAGATCCTCTACCCCCACTTGGTACCTCGATGGATACCTTGCGTGTGGATGAGAACCCCCCTTATGAGGGAGTCGCTGCAGAGACTATTTCACTAGGAGAGATTGACGAAACATGCGAGGCAGAAGTTATAGGTTTCACCCCATCTTCCCCAGTTGTTTCAAAGCCATCATGCGAAGTCCCTCTGTCCATTCTTGGGACCCATGAGTATTTTTGCCTCGAGACTGACTTTCAGCTCCATGCTATTTGTAGGGAGTCGGTACCGTCTCGAATTGGGAATTGTTGGGAACTAATTAATTTTAATTTTTCTGTTTCTAACCTTTCTTGTGAGGATTTTCATCCCTCCTCACTTGAAAATTTTCAGTTTAGGGATGCCTCTTGCAGGGGTGGATGCTGTGCCCCAAGGAGAAATTTAGGGGCCAAGACTCATGGGTCTGGACATAGGAAGATGATCACTTTCTGTGGGGCGATCCACTTCTTATGGGATCCAGGTGGTAATATGAAAAAGCTGTTATGGTGGAAGTTCCTGGATCAATTCAAGCATAAGCCACCATAAAGGAGCTTCTACACGTCCAACTTAGGGACGTTAAACCAAAGTGCTTGGTGGGAGACAACCCACTATTTTCTCTTCTTTTTAATTTCTAATTTTCGTTTTATTTTTTATTTTTTAATTGAACTCTTTTCTTTTTATTGCCTGCATTATTGAGTGTGAACATATGGTATGACTCAATGCACAAAGGAATGTTCTATTTTGAACTTAGTTCAGATTTGCACGAACTGACCGCCCTGGCGGAGCACTCTACCGCCCTAGCGGTTGCATTGACCGCCCAGGCGGTAGTGTTGGCCGCCCAGGCGGTATCTCCGCTGGGAACCATGCCCGCTTGCTTAATGTAGTTCTGAAGATGTGGAGGAGTCAGTTGGGCCTGAAGACTCCGGGTGTGCATACCACTTTCCACCGTGCATCATTGTGTCACTAAGGACAGTGACAATCCCAAGTGTGGGGAGGTGTAACACTTTCTTTTCCCTTCTTTTGTTTTTATTTTTTCTTATTAGTTTTTATTTTCTCTTTTAGGTTGTTAGTATTTAGTTAATATTTTGATTTTTGATTACTCTGGACTGGTTAGCTGGTAGTTTTGGTTCTGTTTTGATGATAAACTGTTAGTTGATACTTGTTTCCTATGTTTTGATTGAAATTGTTGACTGTTGGCAATTATGCTGTATATGTTCTTAGATTGTGAGCAATTTGAATTAGGTTGGATGCATGTATGATGCTTGTATACCCTTAGTTTTGAGCCTCCTACAGCACTATTTATTGCACACACACACAGGTACACCGATCCTGGACTTGCTGAATAGCCAACTCTTTTGTACTTGATGTAGATGATAGACTCATGAATTTTCTTGTTTAGCCCACTGCCATATAGACCTACCATTGTAATTACCCTTGTTTAGCCAATTTGAGCCTTATTCCCCTTTGTTCATATTAGCCACATTACAAGCCAAAAAGTGAAAAACAATGATTACCCTGTGGAAATTAAGTGAACATGGTTTGTTTTGTATTATATTTGGGGTTATGATGCTTGATTGGGATATTGGGGGGTTCTTACACGTTTGTAAAAGGTAGACATTGGGTAATTGGTGGGGGCGAAAGGTTTGTGTACAATGACTTGGTATTTGGTGGAGGAGAAAAAAATTAGTTAAAATTTATTTTACTTAGGAAAATTTTAGTTTGCATTTTATTCTGTTTAGAAATTTTTTTTCATCTTTTTGTTTATTTTTCAGAAAAAAAAAAAGTAGATTCTGAAATTAAAATTATACAAAAAAATAGAAAAACAAATACATATAAAATCTGAAAAAAAAAATGAAAATAAATAAATTTCAGAATCTGCACTATTTATTTTGGTTCTTTTTATATAGTTCTTCTTTGTGGCTCTTGGATACATTTGGAGCCACCGCTGTTATTCTCGGTTTTATGGATTATGTATATTGGTTCTTAGTCTCTGCGCTTATATGATTTATTATCTCTCGACTATGCGAACCATGGGATTTTGATTTCCACCTTAGTCCACATGCCCATATTTTCCCTACCTGTACCTTGGCCCCATTACAACCCTTTAGCATGTTTCTTAATGCATCAAGTTTGAATTGAGAGACTATTTTCATCTGTGGCAAGTTTGTGGAGGAAGTGTTAGTGTTGTGTGTTCTAGGGACTAGCCTATACACTTGAGTGTTATTGAGTGAATTGTATCCGTGTGAGGCTTAGCATCTTTCTGATCATGCATTCATACCTGATTCTCCTGCTCATTGCTTATTTCTGATGAAATGGCCAACATGTTTGTAAAATGCGTAATTGTTAATTGGAAACTTGTATTTTCTTGCTAGTTTGCTGCTACCATTCTCCATTGCTAATCATGTCTAGATATTTAGGTTCCTGTAGCTTTACTCGTGTTGCTTTTGTTGGCTGACTTTGTTAAAACTCTGTGCCTGTTGCTTGGTTCTCTTTTGCATGAGGACATGCAATTGTTCAAGTGTGGGGAGGTTGATAAACCACATTTTCATACATATTTTCCCCCATAATTTGAGCAATTTCGTGTTCCTAATTGTATATAACTTGGTTTCTAAAGCAGGATTTAATTTACATTGTCTCTTAGAGCATTAGTATCAATTTGTGTATTAATTACTCTTTTTGATGCCACTGGTGCGTTTGATGTGTTTTGTTTCAGTGTTGTGGCTATTTTCAGGGAAAGGTAATTAAATAATCCATTGGATTGACACTAGGAACAAAGGGAAAACAAGATTTTGGAACTCCAGCAACAGAGGGACCGCCCAGGCAGTCTGCACAACCACCCAGGCGGTCACAAGCGGACAAAAGTGAAGCACGTTTAAGGAAGCTCCGCACTCCACCGCCCTAGCGGTAGATGACCGCCCCGGCGGTAGATGACCACCCCGGCGGTAGAGGGCCGCCCCAGCGGTCTCTGCAGAACGCAGCTCCGCACTTGCGCTATTTTACAGCACAGAAGAACCATTATAAATAAACTTGTTTTAGGTTAATTAGGGATCTATCTTTCATTCTATCCCAGCCTCCGGGAGAGGAGAAACATCTCCTTTCTTCTTCTCCACATATTACTTTTCTCTCTCGCTTTTCATAGGAATTAGGATTTGTGCTTCCTTGGCTCTCCAGGTTCACACCTTGGCTTGATAGAGTGACACTGTCAATTTCTCTTGGTGTTTTCCGACTCTTTCAGTATTTCATTTATTTCGTGTTATCGTAATTGTTACTTGTTTATTTTTCATTATTGCAATTTCCATTCAAACCTTGTTTCTTGGGAGGGTTCGCTTTGAATCTCTCCCTCGTTTTCATTAATATAAACTTTATTATTCAGCAATTTCTATTCTTCTCTTTTCAAGCCTATTTCAATTCAAGTCTTTAATCCTGTTTTCTTTACATTTTTGTCTCCTTCAATTCATGTCAATTTACTTATTCTGTAATTGCATTTAAATTATTTATTTCAATCGTCTTTACTTTTTCCAATTTAATTTCTTTGCAAACCACTCAAAAACCCCCCTTTTTATTTATCGCTAAGTTTAAGTCAATGATTGCCACACAGATTCCTTGAGAGACGACCTGAGTCAGTCTTACTACTTGCTACCAAGCTTGTATTTAGTTTAATTCAGCAATAAACCCTTTTTCAAACCCTTCTTCTAAATTGCTCCAGAGTACCGGAGAAATAACGACGCTCCGGTGCTCTGTCAGGGTCTTACATTCTCCCCCCCTTAAAAAGAATTTCGCCCTCGAAATTCAATACCTGTAAATAGAGTCGGATGCAACTCTCTCATATCTTCCTCTCTTTCCCATGTATATTCCTCCGCTCTCCCCCACCCCCAGGCCACCTTCACCAATGGAACGGTCTTATTCCTTAAGTTCTTGATACTCCGGTCTAATATTCGGGTAGGAAGTAAAGGGAAAGTAGTTAAGTCATCTTTTAGTTGTACCTCTTCGATTTCTAATACATGACTCAGATCAGAATTGTACTTTCGGAGTTGTGATACATGGAAAACATTGTGAAGGTTTGACAATTTTGGAGGTAAAGCAATACGGTATGCGACTGGACCTATACGACTTAGGATTTGAAATGGACCTAAGTATCTAGGACTCAACTTCTTGACTTTAATTGCTCTACCTATTCCTGTGGTAGGGGTCACTCGTAAAAACACATGATCCCCAGCCTCAAATTCCAATGGCCTACGCCGATGATCCGCATAACTCTTTTGACGACTTTGAGCCGTCAAGAGCCTTTCCCTGATTCTTTGGATTTGTTCTGTGGTTTCTCTCACCAACTCAGGTCCTAGGGTACTCTTTTCTCCCGGATCATACAAACACAGCGGAGAACGACACTTCCTATCATACAACGCTTCAAAGGGTGTCATTCCTATGCTAGCATGGAAGCTGTTGTTGTAGGAAAACTCAACTAGAGGCAACATCTTATCCCAACTACCCTTATCGTCCAAAACACACGATCTCAACATATCCTCTAGGGTTTTGATAGTCCGCTCGGACTGTCCATCGATTTGTGGATGGTAAGCTGTGCTCATACGGAGTTCGGTTCCAAATGCCTCTTGCAAGGCCTCCCAAAAACGAGAAGTAAACCTCGGATCTCGATCCAAAATAATACTCTCGGGTACTCCGTGTAACCTTACAACCTCTCGGATGTATAAACTTGCTAACTTTTCTAAGGGATAGGTTACTCTGATGGTTAAAAAGTGAGCCGATTTCGTCAATCGGTCTACTATTACCCAAATGGCATCATTACCAGCTTGGGTTTTTGGTAACCCCACCACAAAATCCATAGCTATACTTTCCCACTTCCAATGAGGGATTTGCAGTGGTTGTAACATACCGGGTTCCTTTTGGTGCACAATCTTCACTTTTTGACACACTAAACACCGGTTCACCCAATCTGATACATCTTTCTTCATACCGGGCCACCAAAACATTTTCTTTAGATCTTGATACATCTTGGTTGCGCCCGGGTGAATGGTGAAGTGGCTTTTGTGAGCCTCCTCCAGAATACTACTCCAGAGTTCACCATAAGCAGGTACACAGATCCTTCCTTTACATCTCCACAAACCATCTCCGTTCTTACTAAACCCTTATGCTTTCTCGTCATTCGCCGCCTATACTAACTTTAGAAACTCCTCATCAATCCTTTGAGCTTGCATAATATCCTCCTTGAACTTACTAGAAACTGTGAGGTGACTAACCTTAACACTTGTCGGGGTAAAGGAAACTCCTAGGTTAAGATTCCTGAAGTTCTCCAATAGTTCCGTCTCCTTTATCATCAAGTGAGACACATGAAGCATTTTGCGACTTAAAGCGTCCGCTACCGCGTTCGCTTTTCCCGGATGGTAGTTCAATCCAAAATCATAATCTTTTAAAAATTCCATCCATCGTCTTTGCCTCATGTTTAGTTCTTTCTGATCAAAGAGATATTTCAAACTCTTATGATCAGAGAAAACTTCAAATCTCACTCTGTACAAGTAGTGCCTCCAAATCCTTAAAGCAAAAACAATTGCGGCAAGCTCCAGGTCATGGGTAGGATAATTCACCTTGTGTGGCTTCAATTTCCGTGAAGCATATGCCACTACTTGGTGATATTGCATCAATATGCAACCCAACCCTTTCCCTGAAGCGTCGCAATAAACTTCAAAAGGTTCATTAGGATCAGGCACCACAAGTACAGGTGTTGTGGTCAATCTCTCCTTTAACTCTGCAAAACTTCTTTCACATTCATCAGACCATACAAAAGGAGCATTCTTTCTAGTAAGCTTTGTCAAAGGTAAAGCAAGCTGCGAAAAACCCTTAATAAACCTACGGTAGTGTCCGGCTAATCCTAGAAAGCTTCTAATCTCAGTAACTGTAGTTGGTCTCTCCCAGTTTACCACTGCTTCCACCTTACTAGGATCTACAGCTATGCCCTCCGCAGATACTACATGGCCTAAAAACTTGACTTCCTTCATCCAAAACTCACACTTACTTAACTTGGCATACAACTTCTTTTCTTTCAATACTTCCAAAACCAACCTAAGATTACTTTCATGTTCTTCCTCCGTTCTAGAATAAATTAAGATGTCATCAATGAAAACAACTACAAACTTATCCAAGAACGGTCGGAAGATTTGGTTCATATAGTCCATAAACATCGCCGGGGCATTAGTTAGTCCAAAGGACATCACTGAAGGTGTATTTGTGCACGAGAAGGGGGGGTTGAATCGTGCTAGTTTAAAATTTCTTCTAAAAAGATTTTCTTAAAAGGTTGTTTTACTCATAAAGGTGAATTGAGTGTTTGCAGCGGAATGACCTTTCTGAGAAAGCTAAGCTTCTGAGAGCTTTTACCTTTCCGAGAAAGTTCCTTTCTGAGAATTTTATGAAAGTGTTTTAAGATTAATTTCACTTAAACTCTTTCTAATTTTAACTTAAAATATTTCTCAGTTATGATTAAGTTAAAAGATGTGTTTATTAGTTTTCTTAGAATGTAAGAGTTGAAGGAAGAAAAGCTCAACACAATGAAATTTTTATACTGGTTCGGTTTTAACTAACCTACTCCAGTCCTCAACCTTCAGTTGAGAGTTCTTTAGATATTCTTCTTATAGTGCCTTCTCAGACAACAATGCCTTTACCACGTAAAGGACTTTCACCACTTCACAAACCGAGGTGGATTTTCTTTGCCTCCAACACTAGAGGACTTTCCTTGCCTTAAATTAATTAAGGACTTTTCCTTGACTCACAATAGAGGACTTTGATTGCCTTAAACACTTAAGGACTTTTGTTTGCCTCAAACAATCGAGGACTTAAAACTGCCTTCACACACGAAGGACTTAGCGTTTTTCGAATAGAGTTTTTGTTTCGAAAACAACTACTAAGATTAAGATACAGACTTTGTTTTCTCTTAGTAGACTTCTAGATTTAACTTACAGACGTAAGAATTTACACCAATACAAAGCTAGAGGATTTTTCGCAAAGTTAGAAAAACAGTTTCGGAAAAATGTCTTTCTGAGAAAGTTCTAAGTTTTCGCAAATAATGATTTTCAATTCAACAGAGTTTTGGCACGATTGATCAAGAGTTTTTGCGCTAGAATTTCGTCACCATGCTCTGGAATCGAACTCATATATATAGGCATCAAAGAGCCACGAATTTAGAAGCTTTCACTTTGCTGATGTGGCTGTCTCTGGCTCAGAACGGCTCCCTGCAACAGTCAGCGCGAAATGAGGAATTTTTTGACTTGTACAGTGCATGTGTTCCCACTTTCGTTTGCTTGCTGTTTTGAGCTTTCTGAGAGTTGTTACTTCATCCATTGAGTCTTGACACTTGGTTGCTTCTGAGTCCAACTTTCTGAGAGTTGTACGGACTTCTGAGGCGAACCTTCTGAGAGAGGACCCTTCTGAGGAAAGACCCTTCTGAGAACCACTAGTCGCAAGGTCTTCTGAGACCTTTCTGAGGCGACAATGTTCTTCTCTCAGAACTGCACTTTCACCTTTGCACTTTCTGACTATCCTTTCTGATGTCTTTTCACGCCATGATTTCTTCTTGTAATTCATAAGGTTACTCATTGCTTGTCTTGATCTTTACTCATGGAATTTGCAAAACTTTAATCTTTCTGAGACACTTAGCACACATGTTAGCAAAACCTTAAGTAAAATTTTTATACTTATGGCTTACTTTGTTATCATTAAAACCTTCTATCTCTCTAAGAGAAATATATCAATTTCTCTCAGAAGGGTTCTGGAGCTTACAATCTCCCCCTTTTTGATGATAACAACTTAAGTCTTAAGATAATAATTTTGCTTAAGTTCTGAAGTGTTTTTGATTAAGTTCATAACTTACTCAGAATGCACTTTTGCTTTCTTAGAAACTAACATAGCTTTCTGAGAGAAGGCTTTGTTATTTTCTTAGAAGGCTTTGATAATCAACAGATAAATATGCAATGTATGAATACTGTTTTTAGATTATCAATTATAGCATGTATTTCTTGATGAATGAAATATGATTTTAGAAATACCAAGCTATTTTAAAACCGAGAGATGCCAAAAAACATGAATAATATTTCATTAAAATTCAAATGGTGTTACAAACAAAATTTTTGGCTCCCCCTAAATCTGTTGCTCTCCCAATTCCTAGGTACTCCCCCTAAATCCTAGGCCTAGTTGTTTATATAGCCAAAATATTATCTATTTTTCTTCTCCCCCTTTGTTACATCAAAAAGGGTGGCTAACATAAACATCATCATGGACTTAGAGCTGCTATCCTCCTGGCAATAAAGCGGAGCAGTTTGCACATTTCCATTTGAACTTCTGCTTGATCCGCGCCAGGGGGCATTCTGGAGGTATGCCATCAGAAGAGGTGGGAGGAGGAGGAGGCCGAAAAACTTCAGCTTCAAGAATAGCATCCATTGACTCCAGTCTTTGTTTTTCAGAAGTTCCTTCTTCTTCTTCAGCGACATCTTCTTCAATTTTGTCCGTAACTCTTTCTTCAGCAGGGATTTTGAAAGCACACAACACTGGTGAATTTATTTCTATCCTCTCCTCGTGAGAGCTAAATTCACTTATCGTATCTGATACAGAGGGGGTTGGACCAAGTTGGAGTGGAGGTGACTTGATCAAATTGAAGTGACACTCCAGGGATTCCTTGTGTACTTCCTGATCAGACTGAGTTTCTTGTACAATTTCTTCAGTCTCATAGGATTCTGAGACATGAGAGATATCAATGTCTGTTTCTGAGCAGGGCTCAGTTCTAACAGCATTTGTCACTCTTGCACTCTTTGGAATGTAGGTTTTGTTAATCTCAGATGTTTGACCATGTAAGTTCCGATCATCCAAAACTTTCTGAGTTTTTGACTTATTATCTATTTTATCTTCGTGCTTCCATTTGTGCTGAAGCGTACTTGCATCCAATTTCCTTTTCCTTCCTACGAGTTGATCTGTTGATGCTTTCTCAGAGTCTTCAGTTATGAAGGTTATCATAGGGTTCTTCCAAGAGACCTTCTGAGGTGTCTCAGAACCCATGCCTCTCTGTGCAGAAGATGAGTGAGTCTCTTTCCTTTTCTTCTGTTTTTCATCAGAAGAGTTGGTTGCTTTACTCATTTTCGCATCCACTTGAGAATGGGTTTATGGTTTGAGTGAGAAAAAGGGAGGGATTTGTTGAGGTGAGGTGAGAAGAGAGATTGGGTGAGTTTTAAGAGCAAATATCAAATCTGGAGCAAGGTAGTACGAATTTTATAGGGTAGGTAAGAACTAGCCGTTATAGAATTTAATTTAAAAGTTATCATTTGGTAACTGCTTTCTCGGAAGGCACTCTTTTGAGAAAGATGGTCTTTCTGAGAGGTTATTCAGAAGACTACCTTTCTGAGAGGTAGGTCTTCTGAGTCTTGAATTTCCTCAGAAAATGCTCTCAAACATTTTGCTCAGAAGATTGGCTCTACCTTATTTGCCTCAGATTCTAAACTTAGGACTAAGGGGAGTTTCTAGGAAGATAATTTTTAAAATTCTTTTTTTTAAAATTAGAAACATCTTAGATTAAGAAGTCCTTTCAAAACATTAAAACGATCCTCGGGTAAAGGCTTTGTGAATATATCTGAGATTTGATCCTCAAAATTCACAAATTTGATTTCCACATCGCCTTTTTGCACGTGATCCCGAATAAAATGATGTTTTATATCTATGTGCTCGGATCGAGAATGCTGAATAGGATTCTTTGCTAAGTTAATTGCGCTTGTATTATCACAAAGAATGGGAATTTTCTCATACCTTAGTTGATAATCTTGCAATTGATTCCTTATCCAGAGCATCTGAGCGCAGCAGTTTGCTGCTGACACATACTCAGCTTCAGCTGTTGATAGTGCAATGGTGTTCTGCTTCTTGCATGACCATGTAATTAAGCAGTGTCCGAAGAAACAGCAGCATCCGCTTGTGCTCTTGCGATCGATCCTGTCTCCAGCGTAATCAGCATCACAGTATCCTACAACATCAGAAGAACAACCTTTCTCGTACCATAAGCCAAGATTAGTAGTTCCGATCAAATATCGCAGAATTCTCTTAACAGCAGTTAAGTGTGATTGCTTGGGTTTTGACTGAAATCTTGCACAAATGCCAACACTTAGTTGAATATCTGGTCTAGAGGCAGTGAGATAGAGAAGAGAGCCAATCATGCCACGATAGTTTCTTTCTGAGACTTTCTCACCATCTTCATCCAAGTCAATTACTTGAGAAGGATGCATGCGGGTGCTCATAGGTTTGGCTTTATCCATCAGAAACTTCCTTAGAAGTTCTTTTGTGTACTTCTCTTGATGTATAAAGGTTCCTTTTGACTCTTGCTTGATTTGCAATCCTAAGAAGAACTTAAGTTCTCCCATCATGCTCATCTCAAATTCTCCTTGCATTAGCTTGGAGAATTCTTTGCATAGCCTCTCATTGGTTGCACCAAAGATTATGTCGTCAACATAAATTTGGACAATCAAGAAGCCAGAGTCTTCTGAGAAAGTAAATAAAGTTGTGTCAACTTTCCCCCTTGAGAATCCATTTGTAAGCAAGAAGGAGCTCAATCTATCATACCAAGCTCTGGGAGCTTGTTTTAGACCGTAGAGAGCCTTTGTAAGCTTAAAAACATGTTATGGGAAAGAGTCATTCACAAATCCAGGAGGTTGTTTCACATAAACTTCCTCAGAAAGGTATCCATTTAAGAAGGCGGACTTTACATCCATCTGATAGAGTTTGAAGCCTTTGTGTGCTGCAAAAGCTAGCAACATTCTAATAGCTTCCAATCTTGCGACTGGAGCAAAGGTTTCGTCATAGTCTATCCCTTCTTGTTGGTTGTACCCTTGAGCAACCAATATGGCCTTATTTCTCACGACTTGACCGTTTTCATCAAGCTTGTTTCGAAATACCCATTTAGTCCCAATGACACTTTTGCCTTTGGGTTTCTGAGTAAGTTTTCAAACTTGGTTTCTCTCGAATTGGTCTAGTTCTTCCTGCATGGCATTTATCCAGCTAGGATCATCTAACGCTTCTTCTATGGATTCTGGTTCAAGTTCAGAAACCATAGCAAGATTCGTGTAGTTTCTTCTGGTTCTAACACCACGCTCGGGATCACCCAAGACTTCATTCTGAGAGACGTTTTTCAAGTCTCTTGAACCTCTATATCCTTTGGGAATAGGGTTCTGAGAAGGTGGTTCAGAAGGTTCTCGCTCTGAGTCATCAGAAGCTTGACTTTATGAGAATCTAAATTCCATTGATGTTTGAGGAATCGATTCATCAGGTTCTGGAGCTTCAATGATGCTTTTAGATTTTTCTTTAGATGGAGAGGATTTTTCCATGGGTTCGAAGTCACTCTCATCATCTATAAGAATTTTCTTTTTGGCTTTCTCAGAAGAGATGTTGAGTTTTTCAAACTCATCTTCTAAGTCAGCAACCTTCTGAGGCAAATCCTGACTAAGTTCTTTGAACTTAATATGGATTGTCTCTTCAACACATTTTCTCCTCTTGTTATAGACTCTATAAGCTTTAGAGACAGAGGAATATCCTAGGAATACTCCATCATCGGATTTAGGATCAAACTTAGCTAGTTTGTCCTTTGTGTTGAGTATAAAGCAAGAGGAACCAAAAACATGGAAATATGATATGGTGGGTATTTTGTTCTTCCAAAGCTCGAAGGTGTTTTCTTCAGAATTGGTCTCAGAAAGACTCGATTCTGAATATAGCATGAGGTGTTTACAGCCTCAGCCCAAAAACCTTTTGAAAGCCCACTTTCTAAGAGCATTGTTCTTGTCATCTCTTGAAGGCTTCTATTCTTTCTCTATGCCACTCCATTTTGTTGGGGAGTTCTGGGAGAAGAGAATTCATGAGCAATGCCCAGATTTTCACAAAACTTTTCAAAAGCATGATTCTCAAATTCACCTCCATGATCGGATCGTATGGTGTGAATGTGAGAGTCTTTTTCGTTTGAAACTCTTTTCGCAAAAGCTTTGAATTTTTCAAAAGTTTCTTCCTTAGAAGCTAGAAAGAATACCCAAGTGAATCTGGAATAATCATCTACTATGACAAGACCATAGCGTTTTCCAGAAAGGGAAGCCGTCCTAGTTGGTCCAAAGAGATCCATGTGAAGGAGTTCAAGTGGTTTCTGAGTAGAAATTCCACTTTTACTTGGAAATGAGGCTTTGGTTTGATTTCCCTTTTCACAGAAGTCGCAAGTTGCATCCTTCTGATACTTGATGTTGGGAAGGCCCTTTACAAGTCCTTTCTGAGAGAGCTCAGAAAGAAGCTTCATATGAGCATGACCAAGTTTCTTATGCCAAAGCCACTTGTCTTTTTGGACAGAGACAAGACACTTCACATTTTAATCCTTTAGATCATCTAGACGGATAACATAGATGTTACCAACTCGTTTTCCTTCTAGAACGATCTTGCCGTTAGTGAGATTAGTCACATGGCAATATTTGGCATGAAACTCAACCTTTAAGCCTTTGTCACAGAATTGACTAATGCTCAATAGATTGTGTGTCAAGCCATCAACTAAAAGTACATCTGAGATTTGGTGAGAAGAATCCTTACCAACATCTCCTATGGCAGTGACTTTCCCTTTGGCACCATCACCGAATCGCACAGTTCCTCCTTTCTTTGGTTGAAGGTTTCTGAACCAGTGCTTGCTTCTAGTCATGTGCCTCGAGCAGCGACTGTCTAAGTACCACTGCTCATCTTGGTGGTGGAGCAGTGCTTGTTGATGCACCTGCAGACACATTTTAATGGTTTAGGTACCCATGCTTTGTTGGGTCCTTGCTTGTTAGCTTTCTGAGCCTTTTGTCTTCTTTTCTTAGAAAGATTGTGGTTCTGAGACTCAGAAACCTTTTCTTTGCCCTTTTCAGAGGCCTTTGCTTTCTGAGAAGGATTTGTCTTCTGAGAAGGCTTAGCCTTCTGATAATTTTTAACCTTCTTAGCCTTTTTGGGCAGAGAAGTGTTTCCTTTACTGAGCATAGGGCAAGTCTCAGATCCATGTCCATCTTTGAAACATGAGATGCACATGCGATGTGATTTAGATAATGAAGGATCAAGGTCGTTGGGTTCAAAAACTTCTTCATATCCGAGTCCTCTTTTATCTTTGTAAGGTCTTTGGCCTCCAAGTAAAAGAGTCATCATTTTCCCACCATTGACCATCTTAACTAAATCAGAAGTGAGAAGCTCATTTGTCTTTTGTAATTCGATTAAGGCTACTTCAGCATTTTCAACAGTTACAGAAGACATTGTTTCTAAAGCTTGATAGAGATTGTGACTTTCAAGATATCTGTTTTTAAAATCATCTCTTTCAAGTTTTAGGTTCTCAACTTCCTGAATTAGTCTAGCATTTTCAGCTTCTAGATGTTTGTAATTTTTCTTTAAATTGCTGAAACTGTTAGCTAATTCATTTGAGTCTCTCAGAAGCTCTTCATAGAGTTCTGAGACCTCATTATGTGAATATGAAAGAGGAGGGGAGTTAGGTACCTCTTCTGACTCAGATTCTGTTTCCAGAATGTAGTCAGTACCAGCCATGAAGCAGACGTTGGCTTCTTCATCGTTTGCTGGCTCAGAACCTTCTTCTTCCGAGTCACTCCATGTGGCAGCCATTGCCTTCTTTTTCTTTATGGGAATGAATTTCTTCTTCCCTTTGTTCTGAGGACACTCCGTTTGAAGTGACCCTTTTCTCCACAGCCATAGCATGTGGCTTCAGAAGGCTTCAGCTTTCCTTTCTTAGGAGTAATCTCTTTGCCTTTGCTTGGCCTTTTTCTCCAAGCTTTCTTCATTTTTCTGACAAGAAGAGAAATGTCATCCTCTTCTGTTTCTGAGTCTGATTCATCTTCTGACTCAGAAGCTTCTTCGGCCTTGAGAGCTTTGGAGGATCTCTTTATTTGACTTTTAAGAGCCAAGCTCTTCTGAGGCTTGGATGAAGAAGATGGTCCTCCAAGTAATCCTTCCAGCTCAATCTCATGTGTTCTGAGAGAGCCAAATAACACATCCAAACCAAGCTAATTTAGATCCTTGGCTTCTTGGATTGCTGTAACCTTTGGACGCCATTTGAGGAGAGACTCCTGAGTAAGTCTTTCCCAAGACTTTGAGCTGGTTGATGATATGAAGAAACCGTATTGACATGCTGTCAATGGTTTCATCTTGCTGCATGCAGAAGGATTCGTACTTATGTACGAGCATGGATATCTTGGTCTCCTTGACTTCGTCATTTCCTTCATGCAACATGTGAAGCCTTTCCCATATCTCTTGTGTTGTATCACACGACACTATCTTGTTGTATTCTACCTTAGGTAGTGCACAGAGGAGAATGTACTTGGCCTTGAAGTTCAGCTGAATCTTCTCCTTCATTTCTTGAGTCCATTCATCCTTGGGAACTCGTCTGGTGTAAGTTCTGGGCGCTGGAGGTGCTGCTCCAGGTTCAGCATCTGCTGCAACAACAGCTTATTCTGTTATTGTTTGCAGAGGTTGATAATCGCCATTTTCAATCCTGTCCCATAGGTCAAGACTGGTGTGCTTGATGAACAAAGTCATCCTGTCATGCCAATAGTCGAAACTATCTCCAAGGAACATTGGAGGTCTGTTGATTGAAGCTCCATCAGATATGAACGCAGCTGGTGAGTCCATAGTCCCTTCTTAGATCTTTTTCCTTGACACTGTTAAGTGCTCAACCCTTAAGGACCGAGCTCTGATGCCAATTGAAGGTGTATTTTTGCAAGAGAAGGGGGGTTGAATCGTGCTAGTTTAAAATTTCTTCTAAAAAGATTTTCTTAGAAGGTTGTTTTACTCAGAAAGGTGAATTGAGTGTTTGCAGCGGAATGACCTTTCTGAGAAAGCTAAGCTTCTTAGAGCTTTTACCTTTCCGAGAAAGTTCCTTTCTGAGAATTTTATGAAAGTGTTTTAAGATTAATTTCACTTAAACTCTTTCTAATTTTAACTTAAAATATTTCTCAGTTATGATTAAGTTAAAAGATGTGTTTATTAGTTTTCTTAGAATGTAAGAGTTGAAGGAAGAAAAGCTCAACACAATGAAATTTTTATACTGGTTCGGTTTTAACTAACCTACTCCAGTCCTCAACCTTCAGTTGAGAGTTCTTTAGATATTCTTCTTATAGTGCCTTCTCAGACAACAATGCCTTTACCACGTAAAGGACTTTCACCACTTCACAAACCGAGGTGGATTTTCTTTGCCTCCAACACTAGAGGACTTTCCTTGCCTTAAATTAATTAAGGACTTTTCCTTGACTCACAATAGAGGACTTTGATTGCTTAAACACTTAAGGACTTTTGTTTGCCTCAAACAATCGAGGACTTAAAACTGCCTTCACACACGAAGGACTTAGCGTTTTTCGAATAGAGTTTTTGTTTCGAAAACAACTACTAAGATTAAGATACAGACTTTGTTTTCTCTTAGTAGACTTCTAGATTTAACTTACAGACGTAAGAATTTACACCAATACAAAGCTAGAAGATTTTTCGCAAAGTTAGAAAAACAGTTTCGGAAAAATGTCTTTCTGAGAAAGTTCTAAGTTTTCGCAAATAATGATTTTCAATTCAACAGAGTTTTGGCACGATTGATCAAGAGTTTTTGCGCTAGAATTTCGTCACCATGCTCTGGAATCGAACTCATATATATAGGCATCAAAGAGCCACGAATTTAGAAGCTTTCACTTTGCTGATGTGGCTGTCTCTGGCTCAGAACGGCTCCCTGCAACAGTCAGCGCGAAATGAGGAATTTTTTGACTTGTACAGTGCATGTGTTCCCACTTTCGTTTGCTTGCTGTTTTGAGCTTTCTGAGAGTTGTTGCTTCATCCATTGAGTCTTGACACTTGGTTGCTTCTGAGTCCAACTTTCTGAGTATTGTACGGACTTCTGAGGCGAACCTTCTGAGGGAGGACCCTTCTAAGGAAAGACCCTTCTGAGAACCACTAGTCGCAAGGTCTTCTGAGACCTTTCTGAGGCGACAGTGTTCTTCTCTCAGAACTGCACTTTCACCTTTGCGCTTTCTGACTATCCTTTCTGATGTCTTTTCACGCCATGATTTCTTCTTGTAACTCATAAGGTTACTCATTGCTTGTCTTGATCTTTACTCATGGAATTTGCAAAACTTTAATCTTTCTGAGACACTTAGCACACATGTTAGCAAAAACCTTAAGTAAAATTTTTATACTTATGGCTTACTTTGTTATCATTAAAACCTTCTATCTCTCTAAGAGAAATATATCAATTTCTCTCAGAAGGGTTCTGGAGCTTAAAATCTCCCCCTTTTTGATGATAACAACTTAAGTCTTAAGATAATAATTTTGCTTAAGTCTTACAAACCTCTGGATACTCTTTTTACTACGGGTATGGCGTCTAGGCTCAGTTTAGTTTCCACATCATTTGAGGCAAGAAATACAAGACCTTTATGTGTAACCCCACTTTGACTTAACTCCACAGGATGTACTGACAAACTAAAAGAAACTGTAGGTGACTAAGAATTAGGTATACTGGAGGTATCATGGAATATGACAGACTTGGCATGACAATCCAATAAGACTTTATTTACTGACAACCAATCCATACCTAGAATTACACCCAAACCTGACATAGGTAAACAGATAAGATCAAAGATAAATGACCTATCCCCTAACATGAATTGACATTTAGTGCAGACAATATTTGTACTTATAGGTTTCGCTGTAGGTGTGGACACATGCAAATCATATGGTAACTCACACATAGGTAAATGCAACTCCCTAGCATGCTCATATGATATAAACGAGTGTGTAGCTCCCGAATCGAAAAGTACAACTAACTCTTGATTCTTAACTTTACACTTACCCCTTATTAATTCATTTGACCGGACAACATCCTCTGCATTAACTGTAAAGACTCTTCCATGGTGCTGGGGCCTGTAGGGGTGATGCGTGCTGTCGTGGCACACATAATTTTAATTATTTTTAAACCAAGTTCCCCTAATATAGTTTAGTGGAAACCAGGGTCGTCTCTCACAAGGAATGGCTAAGAAAGTAATGCACAAGACTAGTTGTATGATAGGGTTGTCACGAATTGGGGATTTTTATGTGCACGTTAATTAAATTGGAAATAAAGTGATAAAAAACAGCGGTTTATGGGGTGGAACATTCATTAGGGTGTCAATCATTGGCTACAAAAGAATGCATGAGTTGATTAATTATGCCGGAGTTAGATCTAACTCCTTTGTTGTGATTCTAAGGATTAATTGCCTAGAATGGGATTAATTAGTAAGATCTCACCATTAGTTCCAATCTCAACAATTATATAAGCCAATCACATTAATCTAATTAAAGAGACTAATCAGCCAATTAATTAATCATTACCGATTCCTAATATGCCATGCATCAATCAATCAACTAATACATAAACATATGCCCGATGATTAGCCCAAAGGGCTGGACGAATAATGCTTGAAAGTAAAGATGGAGCTAGAGCTAAAACTAGGAAAACGGAAATCCTAATGGAAAACGAATAACTCTAACTATGGAAAGATAAATAAGGATTAAAGTAGTGATAGTAGAAGGTGTGTAGAGATCATCTGTTTCTGATGCATTAGCCTTCTCTAAATAGAGTGAGCAGCCTCCAAAACCTAGCTAATTGGGCCTCCAACTCGTGCAGATTAGGGTTTCTGCTGTCACAGAGTTGCGGCGCGGCGCTGGAGCGCCAGCGTTGTGCACGTGACTGATTTAAGTGAGCCACGCGCGCTGGGGCGCGCTACGGGCGCTGGAGCGCTCGACGCTTGCTCTGAATTCCACTGCTCCGCTTCTTGCTCAGTTCCTGATGTCTACAGCTCCAATAATACCTGTGACCTGCACTAAAAATACGAAATATCCAAGACCAAGTGCAAAGGTCATCCTTGAATTGTAAAAACATCATAAAACTTGTTATTTTAGCCTTTATTTCTATTAAGCTCAGATTAATCTCAAGTTGAATTAAATACAATAAAGAGGCCAAAATAGAGCTAAGAATTGCATACAATCATCCAAATTAAGGGTATAAAATGTTGGTAAAAACCGTGTTATCAAATATCCCCACACTTGAACAATTGCATGTCCTCATGCAAAAGCAATGATTCCAAGCATCTCTCAGAGTATTGGCTAACACATCTAACACCTAAGCTAAGTCCTAAAAGAAAAATAAAATCTACAGATGATAGCAAGTTATTCAAAACAGCACACCTTGGTCGGATTTATACAATACCCTTGACATGTTATCAGTTGGCATCAAGAAAAGAGTATGAGTTAGGAGAATCAATTCATATTATGCAAAGTTGGTTGAGTTGGCCCTCACCAGTGTGTTTCTCTCTCAATCACTCAGTGTTTTGGCTTAGCACTCAACTTGAATAATTCACACAAGTATTTACATTCCATAAATTTGCTATACTCCTAACATTGCAATTTTTACAAACATGGTGCATCAAGAGGTCTTTTCAGGGTTGTAACGGGGCTTGGGACAGGTATGGCATATATGGGAAGTGGACTTATTTCCAAAAAACTAAGACTTCATGGTTTGATCAATCCTAGATGACTTCTATTTCTACAGAAAAGATGGAGAGAGAAGAGATGGACAAAATAGAAAACCCAAAATCAATAACCATAAATTCTTACAATTATCATTCCAATGTTCCCAAAGATTTTCACATTAATTCCCAGGAACCCAACAACCTTTATTTGCAGGAATTCACATTTTTTTCTTGATTTTTCTGTATTTTTCGATTTTTTTTTATTTTTATTTTTTTATATATACCTCATCTTAATTCCTTTGGTAATTAAAATGAGGTAGAAAAGAAAATAACAAAGAACCACTTATGTACAAAAGCTACCCTTACAACATATCCCAATATTTTGCACTCTATACCAGTGCTCAATTTAACCCAATTTCCCCACACTTAAGACCCTTGCCCAATAATCAAACCATGTCCTCCTGGTTTCTCAGAGGGGATTTTTCATTGTTTTTCTGTCTTTGGCTTGTAATGAGCTTAGTAACAAAAAAGGGAATAAAGGCTCAAATTGGCTACAAACAAATGGAAATTGTGTATGGGTTGACTATTTGGCTAAGTGGCTTTTAAATGTAAAAACAAATTTATGCCTCAATCACATGCAACATGTATAAAATGCAAATAAGAATCAAGCAAATTCAGGAATAACAAATACAAGTGTGTGTGTGCTCACAGAAAGAAAGTGATTAGTTGATACATGTAATCACATTTAAAGCTCAAATCTCACAGGTAATCCAACCAACCAACAGAGAGAACACAAACAATTCAAACTCATATTATGTTATCATGCCAACATTCCAGAGTTAAATTTAAGGCAGAGTAATCTCAAACCAAAAGTGCTATAAAGAAAACTACCCATCATCTACCTAAAAACAAAATGACTATACATGCAAGATATACATAAAAGCAATTTCTACACCCTCCCCACACTTGAATAAGGCACTGTCCTCAGTGACAAACATTAAAAGAACAGAGAAAAGGGTATAGAGAAAATCGTTTGAGGCAGAACTGACAGCGTCCCGGACAGGTGCGCTAGGGGTGATATGCGCGCTGGGCGCGTGGACAAGGATCAGTCGGGCGCTGGAGCGCGTTGTATGCGCTAGGGCGCCAGTTGCTGCTGCAGAATTTGGCTAGTTGCTGTCATGTACTCCGTGCATGAGACTCCCTAATGCAAAATTGAATCTAAAAACATAAATTGGTTAATTTAACTATAAAATATAAAAAGCAAAATAAAAGGCTAACAAATTAAAATTTGGGGGGTTGTCTCCCACAAAGCACTTTGCTTTAACGTCCCTAAGTTGGACGTTTGGTCAGTCCCCTCTCAGGGCGGCTTATGCTTGAATTGATCTAGGACCTTCCACCATGGTGTGTTTTCCATGCCTCCACCGGGATCCCATGAGTAACAAACCACTCCAAAGAGAATGGTTCCCTTCTAGTCCGGAACCCAAGAGTATTGGTCCTTAGATTTGCCCCTTGGAGCACAACACCCACTCCTGCAAAAAGCATCCCAAACCAACAAAATCAAGTGAGGAGGGATGAAGATCCTCACAAGATGGGTTAGAGAAAACATAATTTAAATTAGTTAGCTTCCAAGAAATTTGAGCTCGAGAAGATACTGACACCCCACAAAGGTAAGGAGTTGAGCATCAGTCTCGAGACAAGCATACTCATGAGGCCCAAGAGCAAATGGGAAGGGTCCCAATGGTTGCCTAGAAACAACAGGGGATGAAGAGTGGAATACATGACTTCTCCTTGCATGCCTCGTCAATTTCTCCTAGTGAGGGAATCTCTGCAGCGACTCCAACACTTAAAGAACTTTCCTCCGCACACACGGTGTCTAGCACGGTACTGAGTAAAGGTGGAGGCTCCTCATAGACTATCTCCAGTTCGGAGTCTTCCTCGACTTCCCCAGATAATTCTTCCACCATGGCCTTCAATGTCTCCCAATCCAATTGCTCTAAAGCATAATTATCTTCAACAATAGGGAACTCTGGTTCCTCTTGTGATGGTGAATGTGGAGGTGAAGCTGGTGGTGGTAAAGAAGGTGGTAATGGAGAAGGTGGTGGTGGTGATGAGGTGGCCTGAGTTCTCAATTGTTGGAGGTCCTCTTCCATGCGCAAAAGTGCTTGCCGGTTTGTCATGAGTATTTCAAAAAATTTGTTTCATCATGGAGTTTCAGGATTATCACAAGGAGTAGATGGTGCAAGAGGTTGAGAAGGTTGGTAGAATGGGTCAATGGTTGGTTTGTTAAGGTATTCGATGGATATGGTAAAGATTAGACTCATGGTATGTGTATGGCTGGTAGTAGGGGTCAAAGGATGGGTATGACTCATAGTACGGTGAAGGGTCTTGTACGGGTAATATGTTTGGTGAAGGTTTGAGGGTAATGGTGGCACTTGCATCTCACTGCTTGGTTGATAACCTGCAAAACCATGGAAACTAAAATCTTGGAGACTAAAATTGGGTCAGTGTTCATGTTAGTCTAGAAAAAGAAGAAAATAACAGAAGAAAACATGAAAACATGCTGCAGACGACGACGGCCGCTCGAGCAGTCCAAGGGCGCTGTCTGACAAGGCGCTGGAGCGCTCACTGGGCGCTCGGCGCTCGTGTCGGCACAGAACTTTGCTGTTCTGCGAACAGCAAGTTCTATGGATGCAAATGCTGGATGTGATGCAATGTACAGATGAAATATGCGGTATGCTGTGTAATGCAATGCAAAAATATTTTTTATTTTTATTTTTTTTCAAAAAACAAAGAAAAACGATTATGTACAATATGCACAAATCACACAACTAGAGATTACTTTCATCGCCATTCCCCGGCAACGGCGCCAAAAATTTGATGCGTGCTGTCGTGGCACACATAAATTTAATTATTTTTAAACCAAGTTCCCCTAATATAGTTTAGTGGAAACCAGGGTCGTCTCTCACAAGGAATGGCTAGGAAAGTAATGCACAAGACTAGTTGTATGATAGGGTTGTCACGAATTGGGGGGTTTTTATGTGCAAGTTAATTAAATTGGAAATAAAATGATAAAAACAGCGGTTTATGGGGGTGGAACATTCATTAGGGTGTCAATCATTGGCTACAAAAGAATGCATGAGTTGATTAATTACGCCGGAGTTAGATCTAACTCCTTTGTTGTGATTCTAAGGATTAATTGCCTAGAATGGGATTAATTAGTAAGATCTCACCTTTAGTTCCAATCTCAACAATTATATAAGCCAATCACATTAATCTAATTAAAGAGACTAATCAGCCAATTAATTAATCATTACCGATTCCTAATATGCCATGCATCAATCAATCAACTAATACATAAACATATGCCCGATGATTAGCCAACTCAATCGAGTAGCCAAGACAAAGGGGTTAAACACATAACTTAAGATCTCAAATTATATGTTAAGGATTGATAATGAAAACTTATACAAGATTAAGATCAAAGCCTCAAATACCCAATGATGTTCACACCCACATAAACCACCAAGGGATTTAGCTACTCATGGCAATGAATTAAAAGACAAGAAATTAAAGGAAATTAAATGCAAGTTGGAAAGATAGAAAAATGAATAACTGAATTAATAATAAAGAGTAACTTACAAAACCCAAAAGGGCTGGACGAATAATGCTTGAAAGTAAGATGGAGCTAGAGCTAAAACTAGGAAAACGAAAATCCTAAAGGAAAACGAATAACTCTAACTATGGAAAGAAAAAAAGGATTAAAGTAGTGATAGTAGAAGGTGTGTAGAGATCATCTGTTTCTGATGCATTAGCCTTCTTTAAATAGAGTGAGCAGCCTCCAAACCCTAGCTAATTGG